>CAUYON010102278.1:0-25968 GCA_963573935.1 Arctocebus calabarensis | reverse complement strand
CCTTCATATGAAAGCTATAAATTAGCTTCATAGTAGGGTTGAGTACACTGGATACTTTTTCTTCCATTCTTGAGATGCTTTGCTAAGAAGAATATGTTCCAGCTCCATCCATGTAAACACGAAAGAGGTAAAGTCTCCATCTTTCTTTAAGGCTGCATAATATTCCATGGTGTACATGTACCACAATTTATTAATCCATTCGTGGGTCGATGGGCACTTGGGTTTCTTCCATGACTTAGCAATTATGACACTACAACAAAAGAGACTTTCAAAGGAAACTCGCAGACCTTACTCACAGGAGAGTGTGCCAGAGCCATTTAGTCCAGCTTTTACAAATTCTCACATATGTGAGATCTCCTTGCTCACAGACAAGTTTAAACAGTAAATAAGGGGCGGTGCCTGTGGCTCAAAGGAGTAGGGCACTGGTCCCATATACCAGAGGTGGTGGGTTCAAACCCGGCCCAGCCCAAAAGCTGCAATAAAAACAAAAACAAAAAAACACAGTAAATAAGTAGGGAGGAAGCTGCAGAAAGAAGCACAGGCACACATACAGTGTTACAAGTATCTGTGAAGGACAGGGTTCCAGGAACAGTACACAGTGGGGTGGCTTCTTTAGTTAGACTAACCCTCCTGCTTATATCAGTTAAAAACTCTGAATTCCAGATTTTTAAAAAATCATTTGAAAGTGCTGGAAAGCAACTCAAAACTTTGGGAATACAACTCTTAAAAAAAAATATACCACATATAATTTTACTGATCTTCCTAGACAGAAAGCTTTTGGTCTCTCTCTCCCTTTCCTCTCTGTACTCTTTGCTTTTCATTGTCATTGAGTTCTAATTTTATTTTATTTTCAACTCTTTTGGGGATAATTTGCTGGCCCTTTTCTTGCTTCTTAAAGTAAAAACCTAGGTCATTTTTTGTGACCTTTCCTCTTAAGTGGCAACTTAGTGCTATACATTTTCCTCTAAGCACCACTTTAACTGCATCTTATTACAAGTGTCACTATGTTGGTTTTTATTTTCATTCACTTCAAGTTGCTTTTGATTTCTTCTTCAGTCCATGAAGTGGACACTTAGAAGTCAGACTAGTCCTCCTGCTTATAACAATCAGATGTTTTCTGGGTTTTTATTTCTAATTTGTGAGCACAAAATGTATTTTGTATAATTGGAATCTTCTTTCATTTATCAAGACTTAATTTATAGCCCAGAAGATGGTCTGCCTTGGCATACATTTTATATGCACTGGAAAGGTATATGTATTCTGTTGCCCTTGGGTTAAGTTTTCTATAAATGTCAACTGAATCATTTTGATTGATAGTGTCCCATTTGTTCTGTATTTCCTTTCCCTTCCATGCCATCTTTTGGATTGAGTATTTTTATGATTTCCTTTTTTCTTTTGTAGGCTTCTTAGCTATACTTCTCTCTTTTCTTTTAGTGGTTGCTTTGGGGTTATTACACATTTTTCACTTATCACAATCTACCTTCTACCTTCAAGTGATATTACAAAATTTCACATACTATATAAAAATTTTACAATACTATACTTCCCTTTCCCCTCTACTGGGCTTTGTGCTAATTTGTCATACATTTTCACTTGTATATAATAAACCCCACTTTATATTTTTAATATTTCTATTTTAACAATTATCTTTTTTAATTAAATCATAATTGTGTACATTGGTGCAATCATGGGGCACAATGTGCTAACTTCATGTACAATCTGAATTCTTTTCTTTTTTTTTTTTTTATTGTTGGGGATTCATTGAGGATACAAGAAACCATGTTACACTGGTTGCATTTGTTAGGTAAAGTCCCTCTTACAATCGTGTTTTGCCCCCCAAAGGTGTGGCACACACCAAGATCCCACCCCCCTCGCTCCTTCCCTCTCTCTGCTCTTCCTTTCCCCACCCCTCCCTCATTCTTTCTCTCTCTGCTCTCTCCTTCCCTCACCCACACCGTGTCATTAATTGTCTTCATATCAAAATTGAGTACATAGGATTCATACTTCTCCATTCTTGTGATGCTTTACTAAGAATAATGTGTTCCATTTCCATCCAGGTTAATACAAAGGGTGTAAAGTCTCCATTTTTTTTAATGGCTGAATAGTATTCCCTAGTGTACATATATTGCAGGTTGTTAATCCATTCATGGGTTGGTGGGCATTTAGGTTGTTTCCACATTTTGGCGATCGTAAATTGAGCTGCAGTAAACAGTCTAGTGCAAGTGTCCTTATGATACAAGGATTTTTTCCCTTCTGGGTTGATGCCTAGTAAAGGGATTGCAGGATCAAATGGGAGATCTAGCTTGAGTTCTTTGAGAGTTCTCCTCAGCGTGGATGTGGAGAGAAGGGAACACTTTTACACTGCTGGTGGGACTGCAAACTGATACAACCTTTTTGGCTCTTTTTTCTTTAAGTGGGAAGAGGAGGAAAGGCCTAGTTGACTAAGCCATTTGTCAATGGCTTCTTTAATTGTACTTCTTTAATTGCTAATTTACTCATTTATATAATGACATCCTGTCCCTAGTCATCTTGTTTTGTGTTTTAAGCTGGACACATCTCGTTGGCTCATTTGAAGACCTAAGCTAGTGTCTTGACTGTAGTTGGCTTACTTAGTCTTAGTCTACTCTCATTTGTTTTGTGTTTCTGGGTTTCACCCAAATTTTCTGATCTAGTGATGGAACTCTTTTCCCCCTATGTGTTTATTACTTAATATAGTTTCAGAGTTTGTTTAAAAACAAAACAAAACACTTTTTATCATTACCTGAAGAACACAGGTAGTAGAAAAGGTACATTTGTGTGCTTGATCTGCCATGTTCATTTGGAAGCCTTATTATTTATTTATTTATTTTGAAACAAAGCCTCAAGCTGTCACCCTGGATAGAGTGCTTTGGCATCACAGCTCACTGCAACCTCCAATTCCTGGGCTCAAGTGAGTCTCTGGCCTCTGCCTCCCAAGTAGGTGGCACTACAGGTGCTCGCCACAACACCTGGCCATTTTTTGGTTGCAGCCGTCATTTTTGTTTGGCAGGCCTGGCTGAACCCGCCAGCTCAGGTGTATGTGGCTGGCACCTTAGCCTGTTGAGCCACAGGCGCCGAGCCAGGAAACCTTATAATTTATTAATAGTTCTAAATTGGTACTATATTTTGTTTTCTGGTTTTTCTAAGAGCTTATTACTGCTAAATCTGCAGCCTTACTCATCTATGTATATGTGTTTGTGTTTCCTTTGTTTAGCAAAAAAGGAAATCTCAGATATTTTATTAATTTATATAGTTTTTATGTAGCCTTCATAGGTGAACCAAATGGTCTCTTTTTTGCTTGTGTTCAACCTACTTGATTAAAAGAAAAATCTACTTAGGTTTTGCTTTGCTAGTTTTAAGCTGGTAAACTGAAATAGCTAAGACTAAATTAGCAAAATTAAAATGAAAGAATGTGAGGTGATTAGAGAAACCTCAGTTTGTAGATGAAGGCTGTAGATTACAAACCATACTTAAGTACATGAGTTTTCTGGATAAATAGTTAAGGGTGAGGGATATACAGAGTCAGAATGTCTGAGTTAGTACATTAGTTACATGACTTACTGGCTGTGTGACCTTTGGATAAATTTCTTAACTTTTCTGTGCTTCAGTTCCATCATCTGTAAAAAGGGGACAATACCACCTACCTCATGAAGATGTAAAGATCCCATAAATTAATACATGTAAATTGCTTACAAATGCTTTAGAGATACTAGCTATTAGTAGTATTAATATTGTTCATGGGGGCTTGGCGCCTATAGCGCAAGTGGCTAAGGCACCAGCCACATTACACCACAGCTGGCTGATTTGAATCCAACCTGGACTTGCCAAACAACAATGACAACTACAACCAAAAAAATAGCCAGGCATTCTGGCAGGCACCTGTAGTCCCAGCTACTGGGAAGGCTAAGGCAAGAGTTAACCAAGGAGTTGGAGGTTGCTATGGGGTGTACTCAGGGTGACATGACAGCTTGAGGCTCTGTTTCAAAAAAAAAAAAAATTGTGCTTGGGTTTTGAACTCAGGATTCATTTGTGTTTAGTTTAAGTACAGATTGAGTATACTTTATCTGAAATTCTTGGGACCAGAAGTTTTTCAGATTTCAGATTGTAGAATATTTGCATATACATAAAGAGAGATCGTGTGGATGGATCCAAAGTCTAAACACAGAATTTATGACATCTTTGCACATAGACTGAAGGTAATTTTTATTTTTCCCTTGAGGATGCTGAATAAACTGTTGTCCTATACTTTGACTGCAATGCACCATATAAGGTCAGGTGTGGAATTTTCCAGTTGTGGCATCATGTCTGCACTCAAAAAAATGTTGGATTTTGGAACATTTCAGAGTTTTGGATTAGGGTGCTCAACCTGCACAAAGAATACAGGGTTGAAATGAAAGGTGAGATTTTTTTTTTTTTTTGAGACAGAGCCTCAAGCTTTGTCACCTTGGATAGAGTGCTGTGGCATCACAACTCACAGCAACCTCCAATTCCTGGGCTCAAGCGAGTCTCCTGCCTCTGCCTCCCAAGTAGCTGGGACTATAGGCACCCGCCACAACGCCAGGCCATTTTTTGGTTGTAGCCACCTTTGTTGTTTGGTGGGCCTGGGCTCAGGATTTGAACCGCCAGCTCAGGTGTACTTGGCTGGCGCTTTAGCCCGTTGAGACACCGGCACCGACCCCTGAGCCGAGATTTTTATATTTTAAAAGATGAGTAAGGGTATTATTTTTTCTATCATCTATAGATGGAATAACATTTGAGAGACAGGAATTGTCTGTCAGTTTAATGAATACTTCATTGATGCAGTAATACTTTCAAGACCCTTAGGTTTTTCTAAGATGTTTGGGATCATACCCAGTCATTAGTGTGGTGGCTTATTGCTAGTTTCTCACTTAATAGACTTTAAAACAATTTCTCTTTTGCCTATTTACTTCACCTTATTTCCTGAATTTCTGCTTTAGTAGTTAATGGTAGTTACCAAGTTTTTGAAAAAATCCTTCTTTTGAAGTTGTAGAAAAATTAAATTTAGAATGTGCATGAAACAATCTTTTATCACATTCATCTAGAGTCTCTTTTTAGAATATATTACCAAAAATATTTTCCTTGAGTGTTAGAGTATAATTTTTAGTGATTTCAGTATGTTTTGTCTAATTACCCTGTTTGCAGCAGTTTTTTTCTGGTGAAAACATCTTGAGCAGAACTTTTATGTATTCTGCTTAATTACTTGAGTTAGTTGGTTGAAAGTAGTTTCAGAAATTGATTTTTCAAGACTGCTCTTTATTTATTATTCCCTTGAAGTTGTTTTGCCAGAGACGTTTGTTTTTCAAATTTTCTTATTGCAGAATTGCTTACTATTCACATGACTTTGATAATAAACTATGGCTACTTGTGCGTCTTTTAATGTGAAAGAGTCTTACAGGAAGAGACATCTGTCTCTGATGAATTGTCAAAAGAATGATTTTTCTTATAAACACTTAGAATATCTTTTGTATATACTGTTTTCCTGCAGATGTTTTTATATATCTGAAGTGTACACACACAGACACACCCAATATGTGTGTTGAAAAACATTTTGGTATGTCACATGTAGGCCAACCTTTTTGTAGTAAGATTGCATCACAGTTTTCCAGTATACGATAGCATATATTCATTCATTATCATTGATGATCCATTGCTAAATATAGGCCTTATTTTTCTTTCCTTTATGGTTTTAGTTTTGTGCATTACTAAACATGGTATTCAACTATTATGTGTTATTCCTTTTAGGTTTCATTTAGAAATTTATAAACCGTGATCGCATTTTGGCTGATGAATATCAAACACCCCTTTTGTTATTAAGTAGTTGCCTTGTTAAAGTAGTTGAGTTTTTCATTTCATTTGAATAATGTGCTATGTTGAGCTTTGGTTGTTAATTGATAGATGTGGATATCCTCTGTGAAAGCTTTTAAAATGCATAACACGTATTTCAGAAAGCAGCTGTTGCTATGGCAACTCTTGGGTCACTTGCAGCTCAGCTTACATGATTGGCTGTTAATGGAGTCTAATATGCTTGAGAAGAGAATTGAGCAAATGAAGAAGGTTTTGAAGGAATCCTCTTAAACCTCTTGAAGTTTAACAGAATAGCACACAAAAATTTAACACTTGTTTTACTGTTACACAATTTTACTCTAAGTAGTTTTGTGAATAATGTAGGTAAGACACAGGACAGATTTTTGGAAAAAATAATAATTTTCAGAACCTCTGAAGAATGTTGTAATCTTGTCACTTTTCCTTATTTTAGTTATTTACTTACATCTTATTTAAAGAAATATTTTCATAGCTACCACTTAATTTGCGCCCTACCCTCTGAAACACCTACCTCAGAGATCAAGGAGTGAGAGGGTTGTTAATTATGCAGGATCAGAGAGTTGGTGACACTGAGGAATAGTGTTTGAGTTTACTCCAGTTCATTGATCAGTGAATTAGATTAGAATCTCCTTTCTCTTGGATTTTAAAGGTAGCCCCATGAGTGTCTAACTCTTTGTTAGGGTAATGTAGATGGTTTGAAAAACGAGGTGGTGGTGTATACTTTGGATTTTGAGGGCAGTAAAGTAAGTAAAAAACCAAAATAAAATTAATAGAGCCATGCAGAAGGGCATAGTAATATCTGTCTTTTTAAAGGACAGAGTATCCTCCATCACTGTCCATTTACTATCTCTTTTATAAAGTTCAGTGTTAGATTGAGGGCTGTTTTAACCAATTTTGGCAGTTAAATAGTAGCAAATTAATTTAGATGAAATTTATTGAATAATAAGTTAACATCTCAAAAGCAATTTCACTTTGTAAAAACAACTTTAGTTGATTAGTTCAGCAAGTGTAGAAAATACTAATTAGAGATGTAGCTTATTTTAAGTGTTTGCTACTTCTCGTCTTTGGGTTTTAAAAAATTATTGGTGATGGTGGTGGTGTTGGAATTTATAAACTGAGTTACAGCTATGTTGGTTTATTTGATTATTTGGTTTTGCTAGCAAACATAACTAATGGAAAAAACTTAGTACCTACCATCATGATAAATTACTTTTGATTTATTTTGTATTAAAGGAACACAGAAAATTTTGAGGGTAACTTTTCATAGTAAACATGCATAGAAATGTGGGATGCTCCTGTTAACTTTTTTGACAAAACCAAACAAAAAATTTTGGTGTTTAAATATCTTCTAAACACTAAAATCTGTAAGTTCATAATCAGTATTATGTATTTGAAATACTTTTTAAATCATTTTGTTTTTAAATAATAGTGTTCAAGTGACCTGGTGACCATCTGTCTTGGTCTGCCTGTGGCAGTTCTCATAGTACTGGATTATGCTCTTGGCTAATATGCTTTTTAATAGTGCTTTCTTTTTACACTTAACACCAGTAGATAGAAAGAAAAGTACAGGAAGTCAAAATATAAATCCACAGCTTCATTTAGATAGCTGCTATTAACATTTTATTGTATCTCCTTTTCAGTCTTTTTCTGTGCATGAGTATATATAAAACATTTGTAGAAGAGGTCATTCTTTATGTTTAAGTCTGTATATTGGCCACTTTTCTTCTATATTATAAGCATTTCATGTTTGATTCTTCTAAAACATTGTTTTTAATTTTATATAAAAATATTTCACAAGTAATTGCTCTCCATTTATAGGACATTAAGTTGGTTTATTTTTTCTTTTCTTTTTGCTATTATAAATAGCTCAGGATGGATGAACCTCTTTAAATGTAAATGTATTTTCATTTGTATATTTCTTATTTTTGCTTTAGGACATTCTTAGAAGAGTAATTACTAAATCAAAGATTACTGATACTTTAAAAGTCTTGATATATATTTGTGTGTAAGTCTATCACATTAGAAGATTAGAGGGAGAGGTTGGGGGTAAGGAAAAGACAAAATAAAAAGAAAATAGTAACTAATTCTTTCATAAGTTGGATTTAATTTTGACCAAAGTACATTATTTGAACAATAATTTTTAATTCAATTTGTTAATATGTCATTTAGGATATTGCATCCCCATTTATAAGTGAAATATATGTCTGTAATTTTCCCTTTGTAACAATATACTTTTTGCAGTTTTAGTATCAGTTATATCCAGATGTAGTAGAATGAATTTAAAGGCTTTCTTCTTTTTTATATTGTCTATAAGATTTGGCGTGATCGGTTTTTTAAAATTATCTTCTATTTTTATTTATAAATATTGTATAATTTTTGAGACTCTGGGGGAAAAAAAGTGAATATTTATGGAAAGAATTCTCCTCACTATTTGGAGGCCCTCTTAGGGAGGTTGTTTTTTCTCTCTTACTATCAAAGTTTCCATAATTCCAATAGCTGGCTTTTCATGTGGTTTCTTTGTTTTCTTTCTAGAATTTTACTTTTTCATAATTTCAAGTTCAATTGTATCTGGGATTGAGGCAGAACTTTGCTGTAAATTATGAAATATGTATTATTCTTTTTGATCATCCTGTAGTCAATGCTATGATGTGCTTGCTAGATTCTCACAGATCCCCCAACCCTTTTGAGACTGAAGCACTCCTTCCCTTACCTACTGGGACTATTGGTAGTTGGCTGCTGTCTGCTAAGTTCTTCTCTGGAAATTGCTCTTGGCTAAAGAGAGTCATCTCATTCAAAGTTCATGTTTGTAGGGTGGCAGATATCCAAAGACTAGCCATTGCCCCAATTCTGACATCTTTGAGGGGCTTTCCCAATGTCAAATGGTTCCTCAAAGGATCAACTGAGACATTTGTCAGGACTTTGATAGAGTTCAAGTTCTTGCCCTGTCTATCCTGCTTCATTCTTCCTCTTTCACTAGTCCTCATTTAGACAGCACTACCCAATAAATATACTTCCTGCTTGTATATTTCTATCACAGAATCTGCTTCCCAGGAAACCTATACTGCATTGCTACCATTGTATGTTATTTATATAATATTTTTTATGGAAAATATATTCCATTATCCTTGTGCTTGAACATAAAAGAAAAAGTCTTGATATATTAGCTGTTTTCTAGAAGACTTTTTAATTTTTTTTTTAGCTGAATATACATATTTAATAAGCTATAGGAGTCATGAATATTTATGAAAAGAGAACCACATGCTCACGTAATTGAGCTTCATGCTGACTCACGGGTCTCATGTTCAAAAAATGGTGGTGTTAGTGTGATCCCAGGGTGGAGTTTTCAGCCCTCAGACATCGAAAGGTGAAGTACAGGATGTGAAAATCAGCCTTCGTAGACCGGTCAGAACAACTCCGTAGTTGGTGATTTCTATTTAGGAAGGCTTGCTGGTTAGCGTTGTTGAATCAGAAACCACAGGCAGGAGTAGCAGCACTATGTGGCTGGCTGGAACAAGTCTTCCTGACGGGCTGGTTCAGAGGTCAGCAGACCCCGCGACATTGGCTGATTGGCAGGGGAAGAAGATGCTTTTCAACATGATGCTGTGCAGATTCCCCTAGATGTCCTCTGATCAGATCACAGAGAGTTGGCCTCACGTTTCTTGGTGAAGGAGGCATGTCTCAGGCTGGTCTTGAACTCTATGCTCAGGCAATCCACCTGCCTCAGCCGCCCAGAGTGCTGGGATTACAAATGTCAACTTTTTAATTTTTGACTTGTAAACTACTTTAAATTTACTTTTGGGACCTTAAGTGCAAAAGGTTAAATTAATCTTCATGTTAATTCATGGTGTACAATAATTACTAACTCATTTAAGGCCTTGCTTTCATTTTATTTGTTTTCCTTTCATCTGTGTTATCCATCCTCCTTTCCAACTATACACATAACATTTTGATGTGGTTGACAACACATATTTATCTGTACGTGTTCTAGTAAATAGTAAAACATATTGTTGTCTTGTGTGGATGTACTTCAAGTAAAACAAAATGCATTGGCATTATTTTGTTATTTGGTTCCCCTTTCTACCACTACTGCCTTCCCCTGCCCCCAGTTTAAAAAATTATGATAAAATATACACATAATTCAAAATTTATTGTCTTAACCATTTTAATTGTATAGTTCACTGGTATTAAATATGTCCATATTGTCATGCAACCATGACCACTGGGCATCTTGAGAACTATTTTCATCTTACAAAACTATCTATTCCTATTAAACAGTAAGTTATCAAGTATCCATCCATACTTTGCCCCTGACATCTACCATTGTACTTTCTTTCCCTATGAATTTGACTTCTCTAAGTACCTCATATAAGTGGAATTGTATAGTATTTGGCTTTTTCTTTCTTTCTTCCTTTTTTTTTTTTTTTTGCAGTTTTGGCCGGGGCCAGGCTTGAACCCACCGTCCCCAATATATGGGGCCAGCACCCTACTCCTTAAGCCATAGGCGCCTCCCTTTTCTTCCTTCCTTCCTTTCTTTCTTTCTTTCGTTCTAGTTTATTTCACTTGCTCAGTGCTAGCAAGCTTTATCCATGTGTAGCATATGCCAGACTTTCCTTCTTTTTTAATGCTGACTAATATTCCATTGTTTGTAAATACCACATTGTGGTTATTCATTCTTCTGTCACTGGACACTTGAGCTGCTTCCTTGTTTCAGCTATTGTGAGCAATGTTGCTATGAACATGGATGTATAAATGTCTCTTCAAGACATTGCTTTCAGTTCTTTTGAATATATGTGGGTTTATACCCAGACGTGAAATTGCTAGATCATATGGCAGTTGTATTGTTAATTTTCAGAGGAACTACCATACTGTATTCCACTGTGGCTGTACCATTTTACATTCCCACCAGCAGTATTTCAATTTCTCTACATTCTTGCTAATACTTTTTATTTTGTTTTTTTTGATAGTAACCATCCTAATGGATGTTCACTCGTGACTAATTATGTTGAGCATCTTTTTGTGTGCTTAGTGACTGTTGATATATCTTCTGTGGAGAATGTCTATTTAAGCTCTTTACCCATTTGTGAATCAGGGTTTTTTTGGGGGGAGGGGATTGAGTTTTAGGAGTCTTTATCCTGGACATTAATCCCCTATCATACATAGGCTTTGCAAATATTTTTGCCTGTCCTGTGGATTGCCTTTTTACTCTGTTGATACTGTCTCTTAATCCACAAAATTTAAAATTTTTCTTGGTTAATTTGTCTGTTGGTACTTTTGCTGTCTGTGCCCTTGTTATCCTACCCAAGAAATCATTGTCAAATCCAGTGCCATGAAACTTTTGCCTTATGTTTTAGGCCTTTGATCCATTTGAGTTAATTTTTGTATATGGTGTTTGGAAAGGGTCCAGCTCTCTTCTGCATATGGATATCCATTTTTCTCATTATTATACATTGATAAACTGTCCTTTCACATTAAGGGTCTTGGAAAGCTTCTTGTAGATAATTTGACCACACGTGTGAGGGCTTACTTATGGGTTCTCTAATCTATTCCATTGGTCTATATGTCCGCATGACAGTATGTACACTGTTTTGATTTGTATAGCTTTGTGGTATTTTGACTTTAGGAAGTGAATCCTCCAATTTTGTTCTTTTGGGTTCAATATCTTGTTCTTCAATTTCAAGATTGTTTTGGGTAGTCATGGTTCCACAAGATTACATATGAATTTTAGAATGAGTTTTTCTATTTTTACAAAAAGCATCATTGGGATTGTGATAGTGACTGCATTGACTATAGATGACTTTGGGTGACATTATCATCTTAGCAATATAAATTCTTTCAATGCAGGAACATGGGATATATTTCTGTTTACTTGTGCCAACTTTATTTTTTTTTCATAATGGTTTTGTAGTTTTCATTGTGTAAGTCTTTGACCTTCTTGGATAAATTATGTGTAAGTATTTTATTCTTTTTGATATTGCTGTAAATGGAATTAATTTTTGTAATTTTCTTTTCTGATTGTTCATTGTTAGCAGTGGTTCTCAACCTTCCTAATGCTGCAGTGTATTTTAATTGTTAAAAAGGGGTCACAACCCACAGGTTGAGAACCACTGATTGTTAGTATGTTGAAACTACAACTGACTTTTCTTTGTATATTGATTTTTATATCCTGTTCCTTTGTGTTTGTTCTAAAAATTTTTGTGTGTGGCATCTTTAGAGTCTGATATTTATAAGCTCATGTCATCTGTGAACAGAGGTAATTTTATGTCCTTTTTTTTTTTTTTTTTTTTTTGAGACAGTCTCACTTTGTCACCCTTGGTAGAGTGTTGTGGCATCATAGCTCACAGCAACCTCAAAGTCTGAGCCTCAAGAGATCCCCTTGTCTTAGCCTCCCAAGTAGCTGAGACTACAGGCGTCTGCCACAAGGCCCAGTTATTTTTTTAGAGATGGAATCTCGCTCTTGCTCAGGCTGGTCTCCAACTCCTGAGCTCAAAATGATCCATCTGCCTTGTCATCCCAGAGTGCTTGGATTATTGGCGTGAGCCACCAGGCCTGGACTTCCTTGCTTTTCAGTTTGAATTCTTTTTATTTGTCTTGTGTAACTGCTCTGGTTAGGACTTCCGTACATACTATGTTGAATAGACATGGCAAAAGCAAGCATCTTTGTGTTGTTCCTGCCTGATTTTAGAGGAAAAACTTTTAATCTTTCACCCTTGAGTTTGATCTTTGCTGTGAGTTTTTCATGTATTACCTTTATTTTGTTTAGAAAATTTCCTTCTACTGCTAGTTAGCTGAGTGTTTTTATTATATAAGGGTATTAAATGTTGTCGAATGCTTTTTCTGCATTGAAATGGTCATGTGATTTTCTTCCTTCATTCACTTATTGTGGTATATTACATTGATTTTTTGTGTTGAATCATCCTTGCATTCCAAGAATGAATCTCACCTGGGTGGAGTGTATAATCTTGTTAATATGCTGTTGGATTTGGTTTGAACACTTTGTAGGGTTGTATTTTTTCCCAGTGTTTTGCCAGGCAGGATAGTGAAGTGGCTAAGAGCATGTACTCTGGATCCATTCACCTTGGGAGTGGAATACTGGCTCTATCATTTAGTGATTGTGGTACTCTGGGCTTAACCACTAGATGCCTCAATTTTAAAATTTGTGAAATAAGGTTAACAGTAGTTTCTGTCCTTACTGTGAGAATTAAATTAGTGAATATGGGCTCAGCGCCTGTGGCTCAAAGGGCTAAGGCACCAGCCACGTACACCTGAGCTGGTGGGTTTGAATCCAGCCCTGGCCCGCCAAACAACAAATCAACCAAAAAGTGGCTGGGCGTTGTGGCGGGCGCCTGTAGTACCAGCTACTGGGGAGGCGGAGGCAAGAGACTCGCTTGAGCCCAGGAATTGGAGGTTGCTGTGAGTTGTGATGCCAAAGCACTCTATCCAGGGTGACAGTTTGAGGCTCTGTCTCAAAAATAAAATAAAATAAATTAGTGAATATGTGTATAGAATAATGACTGGTACACAATGAGTGCTATGTATTTGTGTTACTGTTACCAAATTTTAAAAATGTAGGTAGAATGAATGGTATTGCATTGCATTGATAATGTTTCTGGGGAAATCACATATTAAGTTACCCCAGCCAAGAACACAGAATGACTCTTCATTGTCCAAACTTTTTACATATTTTTTTTGAGACAGAGCCTCAAGCTGTCACCCTGGATAGAGGGGTGTGGCATCACAGTTCACAGCAACCTCCAATTCCTGGGCTCAAGTGAGTCTCTTGCCCCTGTCTCCCAAGTAGCTGGGACTGCAGGCGCCCACCACAATGCCCGGCCACTTTTTGGTTGCAGCCGTCATTGTTGTTTGGCGGGCCTGGGCTGGATTCGAACCCACCAGCTCAGGTGTACATGGCTGGTGCCCTAGCCCACTGAGCCCTTTTTATGTATTTTGATAGAGTTAGATTTTATTTCTTGTCTCTGTCGTGCTCAAAGTATTCAATCACTAGTTCTTAACCAGAGGCATTATTGTACTTCCCTCCCCTCATGGGGCATTTGACAATGTCTGGAGACATTTTTGGTTGTCATACTCATCTGTCTACTTCATCTGGTGGATAGAGGTCATGGTGCTGCCAAACACCTATAAACCAGACCCCACAACAAAGTGTCATCTGGCTTAAAATACCAGTAATACTGAGGCTGAGAAACCTTGTTCTAGATTTAAAGTAGGGTTTCTTTTTGGGTTTTTGTTTTGCTCTTGTGAATGGCCTCAATTTTAATTTCTGATTGGTTATTGCTATAGGAGGGAAATACTGTGTGTCTGGCAGTTTTACCTACCTCGTTACTTCTAATAATTTGTATATATTTTCTTGATTTTTCTTTTTACTGATCTGGTCTCTTCGCTTCTAATTTTTCCATGTCTACCTGTCTCTGGAACTCTTTTTTTTATACCACTGGCTAGGAGCTTTACTATTTTGTTACACAGCAGTAACAGTGGGGCTCTTTGTAGTATTGAGTTCTACTATGAACTTTATGGCATGAGTTCATAGTTTGGTAACATTAAGAACAATATACGAAGAAAATCCTGCCACTATTGAGTGTTATCGCTTAAAATGTGTTCTTGAGGCAAAATTGCCTAACTTTAAATACAACATAATGTAATGATGTTTCTTATTTCACTAATAATATTCTGAAAAATGGCATTGGCCATTTTTCCTCTATATTTTTGTCTTTTTCTCCCCTCAGTATAAGTTATGACCTGTGGCTGTGATGTTTGTGATTTTCTTTTTTTCTTGTTTGTTTCAACGTAGAGAATTTTAATTTTTATAAAGACACATATACCTATTTGTTTTGTCCTAGATCTTTTATTTTTATGAATACGAAGTCCCAACTATCTTGAAACTTTGTTTTGAGATGTTCCTGTGATCTTTTTACTTCTGTCTGAGATATTTTCCTGATTAAAGAAAGGTATGCTTGTCAGTCTTATCCTCCTTGTTCTGGATCACTCACCTGACCTCAGGTGTTACTTTTTTCTTAGACATGCTAAAATTATAGATGATTTAAAAATACTATTCACCGTGTCCCACCTGCCTCCCAATAGTTATCACAGAGCTTATGATATCATGGCAGTATCTCAGGGGCCTTTGGAGATTGGAGTACTGAGGTGTGTGGGCTTGGTAACTGGGACGGGCTCCAGGGGTCCTGCCCTTCTTAAGTTCAACTCTTTTCTGTTGGTGGTCCGCAGATGATTAGATAGGTGGTCTGCATAAGTTTATAAAAAAAGTTCTTCCATGAGAGATGAGGAGAGAGAGAGAGAGAGAGAAAGAAAGTAAAAGTTGAAAAATACACTACTATGGCCTGAGAAATAACAGTTTAATTGCCAGGTTTACTAAGTTAGTAAACATCAAAGCCAAGATTAGAGTTCATTTTTTGTGAATCCATTGCTTTTCTATATATTATGTTGTGTGTATTCGACATTTTTGGTAGAATGATCCACTGTCAATTTCTTTCTTCTAAGACTAAGCCCATTTATTTTTTTCAATAGGGAGTGCTTCTCCCACAAACTCTTCATCTTCCTTATTCTAACACCATTCTCTCAGTGCAGAATTAGAAATAAATCACTTTTAATAACTGTCTTTTTAGTCCACTTCATTCAGTTCAGCTGCTAAGAGTTACCGGTGTATTTTTTCTTTGGTTGTTTCCCTGCTGCTAACATCATGATTGAGTCCCTTAATATCTACTGAAACTTATAATTGCTTGACTTATAATTAGGCTTGACTTATAATTGCTTGACTTATAATCTCTGTGGTCTTTCCAACAACCTGCCTCAAATTAATATTTAGAAAATACAGCTTCTTTCAACAAAATGAAGTCTTACATTCCCTCGACCAACATTGAAAACCTTTTACCTTTTGGGTTGGCCCTGGGAGGGGGGTATATGTGTATCTTTTTAGTAATGTGTTCCTAACAAGTGATGTTCAGATCTGTTCAGATTTTAAAATACTTACAAGTTGTTGTTTGCTTATATAATACTTGTTTATTATCATATGTATAGAGATGTAAAAGTAAGCAATAAAAGTTGCCCATAAATTTGCTTTTCAGAGATAATCATTAGCTAAGTTTTGGAAAATTACTTTTCTTCATAGTTATTTTGCTTTTGTTTTGGTAGTTTTATATATTTTTATTTTTGTATTATGAACAGAATCTTTTTTCTTGTCTTTTCCCCTCCTCCCCTTTTCTTTAGAGACAGGTTCTCACTATGTCTCTTTTGTCTTTTTGTTTTCTTTTCTTTAGAGACAGGGTCTCACTATGGGTCTCCCAGACTGGCCTTGGACTCCTGAGCTCCTGAGCTCAAGTGATTCTCTTGCCTCAGCTTACCGAGTAGCTGGGACTACAGGCATGCAACATGGTACCCAGCTGTTTTCTTTTATTTTTAATCAGTTCTTTTAAATACAATATAAAAAACTTCATTTTTCTGTATTTATTTTATTGGCTGCTGTATTGCATTCTTTGTTAACTTAAACCATACTCTTACAACTTAACAGACAAGATGGTGACTAGAATGAATAGAGAAGAAATAGTATAACCAAAGGCAATGGAGTGTGTAAACCATGAAGGTGTTTGGAGTGACCTACAGTACATAATTTAGTACTATAGCATTACAGAACTGTAGCAGTACTAAATTTAGTACATAATTTACACAGACATGAGTTAAGAGAGATTCGAGGTGAGGGTAGTAGGCAGTCAGATCCTTAACATTTTTGCTTGATATGCTTAGGAATTTGAATTTTATCTTACAAGTGGTAATTTGAGCTATTTGAAAGATTTTAAACAGGTATCCAGTGTGATTAAATTAGTATTTTAATCATTCTGGCTACAGGGTTGATGATTGAATTGAGGCAAACAGTGAGATGATTGAAATATGTAAGGGGACAGCAAAAGCCTATTAAGGTAGTATGAATAAAATTAGAGGGGGATGGATGAATTTAATGTTTGTTTTACTGGTAAAATTGGTGGGATATGGTGAGGTACAAAGGGAAATAAAAGCAAATCTCAGGGTTTCTGATTTTCCTGCTTTGGGGACTACATGATTACATTGGATGAAATGAGTAATTTGGATGAAAAACACAATCACAAAATTTAAATAAATCAATTTCTTTTTCTGAAGGACAAGAAGGTGGGGCTACTATTGAGAAAAGAATTTTAGTTTCTGGAATGTCATGACCAGAGTCATAATGTTGCATCTTAAGAAAATATGTATAGGAAGCAGTAGTAAAATCAGATTCTGAAAAGTTTTTAGAGTCATCAGGTACTTAAAAATTAGTATTAACATCCTTTCTACTCCCTAAAATTTCTTCCCTCCCCACCAACATTTCTAAAGGATGAATCACATCTGGTCAGTAAAAGTAGTTTACTCTTGCTTGAGTGGCAAGGTTTGGGAAGGCTGGGGGAGATTAATACTTGGCAAATTTAGGTGACTCAGTGATTTCCATTCTGTTCAAAAACTGTGGTCTACTGGAAAGGAATACATAATGTGGGGATCTGTGGCTTTACTATTATTATTAAGTTTTTATTAAGGAAGATTTCAAGCATATACAAAAGCAGATGGAATTATAATAGTGACCCCCCCATGTACTTATAACCCAGGTTCCATAGTTATGTATATTATTAATACTCTTTCATCTGCACACCTCTCATACTATTCATTTGAAGCAAATTCCTGACATCATCATCCATAAATGTGTTAGTGTATGTCTATAAAAGACAATAGCTTTAAGAAATACTAAAAACATCAATAACTTTAATATCATAAAATATTTTCTAGTGATTGTTTTCAAAGAGTAGATTCAGTGGAGAATTGGGGCTAAAATAATACATACTTTTTTAAACTAGTGGAGGCAGTGAGAAATGAAGTAGAAACAGTGCATATAGGCTATCTTTCTATAAAGGAAAACATAGAGTATAGTGCCTATAATGGAGAAGTAGTATTTAGAGATTTTATATGTTTTAAGTAATAGGAGCTACTTGAGTGGTTTGTAGGCTTAGGGAAAGAGTTATTAGAGAGTGAAATACTGACATTGGGGCATCAAGATCAAGAATACCGTATTTTCTTTTTAAGGAAAAAAATTATTTCATTTTAAAATATAGTCTGTATATAATCTGACAGTTAAAGTTCACCAACTTGTCACCATTTGCTTATATTGGCAGCATAGTACAAACAACTTAGTAAAATTTCATAACCTTGGTATATGTATCAGTGTCTCAGAGCTGTGTTCATGTTCACATGCTGAGTAGTGTTCATTATTATGTGTTTTTATGTGCCATCACAAGAATGTGGGAGCTTGATTTAGAACAATGGATAAACAGCTACATTTCTTGTTAAACTTGGCAAGAGTGGAAGTGAAATAAGGGACAGGTTATGGGGATAAAGCCATAAAAGCAGTGGACAAATGGTTTAAATGTTTTTCTGAGGGGAGAGAAAGTGTCACTGATAAACAGAGGTCAGGGGGGCTAATACTGAGCAGAACTGGTGCAAAAATTGTAAAAATCTATTGAATTATGTGTCAAAATCCTCAACTGACTATGAGAAGCATAGCAGACCAAGTAAACATCAAAAGAAACAGGAAAATCTTAACTGAAAATTGTGGTATGGAAGTAGCTCACCAATAAACAAAAGCCGAAGGAGAGCTGAAGTTTGCTCAGACTTTTTGGAAGGGCAAGAGGATGTTTTGGGCTGTGTTATCACTGGTGAGCAGGAGTGTTCTAAGAAGACCCTGAAACAAAGTGTCAGATTGCACAATGGAAGTTAGCTAATTTTCCAGGAACAAAAGTGTTCTGTCCTTCCAAATCAAGCGTCTAAGTGATGTTATCAGAGAGATTGTTCATTATGAATTTGTACCAATTGGACAAACAGTTAACTTACTTTACTATTTGGAAGTGCTTAAAAGGCTGCATGAAAAAGACAAAATGACCTGAACTTTTTGCCAATAACTCATGGCTTTTGCATCATGACAGTGCACCTGTTCAGATGACACTGTGAAGGGAGTTTTTAGCCAGGAAACATATATGTAATTATTTGGAACACTTTTCCTCTATTCACATGATCTGGTCCCCAAAGACTTTGTTCTTTACCTGAAGATAAAGGAAATATTGAAAGGAAGATATTTTTGTGACACTCAGTACATCAAGGGTAATACAATGATGACTCTTATAGCCATTTCAGAAAAAGAGTTACAAAATTGCTTTGAGAGGTCTAGGCACTAGCATGGGTATGTAAATTCCCAAGGAGAGAACTTTAGAAGTGACTGTACAGATATTCAGGTGTAGCACTTTTTCTAGGACACCTTAATTGTCAGACCCCGGTGTGTATGCAGGGAATTGCTGTACTCAAAATTTGGAATCTCATTGGACACTGCCACTTCAATTCCTGTACCACTATGATTTGCTCATGACATTCACTTTTTTTAAACTTTAGTTTTAAATTTTTAAATTGACATATATTTATGGGGTACATAGTGATGATGTGATACAATGTACAGTGATCAGATGAGCATAATTAGCATATTGGTCATCTGAAAAATTTATCATTTCTTTGTGTTGGGAACATTCCGTATCCTCCTCCTAGCTATTTGAAACTTTGTAATACATTCTTGTTAACTATACTCATCCTACAGTGATACAGAACACTAGAATTATTCCTCCTATCCAGCTATAATTTTGTAGACTTTATCAAACCTTTCCTTATCTCCTTAGGTTAGCTTGTTTTCTGAGATAGTGTTGAAGGATGAAGAGGGAGAGGCAGAAAGTTGAGTTAGGTAATAAAGACCTATTTATTTATTTTAATGAACTTCAGAGATTGTGGAGGTTGGCCCTAGGAAAGGGTTTTAAGAGTAGTGAAAATGTGGGAGTAGCTGTTGAAAAGAATTAGAGAGGGATGGCAACAACAACAAAAAATTGCTTATTTTATTAATCCAATTTATTGGATTGAGATTTCACCTGAAATTGTATGCAAAATTTTAAATAGTAGTATCAGTTTTCATGACTCGGTGATCTTTTTTCTGGTACTATTCATTAATTTGGATGTTTAAGAAAATAGTTTGTGGGTTTATTTTAGGCTTGGACTTTTGCATGACAGATCATACAGAATGACCAGTGAGGAAGTAGTTTAATAATTTATGTGTAGACTTATTAAGGAATTGAGGTGAGGAGGAGATAGGTAGAAAGTGAAAGAAGTAAACACTAAGCTGTGTATATGAAAACTGAGGGGCAGATGTATCCTTGGTTAAAGTGTTTGCCTGTGAGAGTTGGCAGATGAAGTCTACAGGCTATTTGAGTAGGTCTTTTGAATTGAAAAGGCCCCGGAATCTTGAGACTTGGGTTTTAGATGGTCATTGCCCATGGTAATATGATATATGGTAGGGCAGAAATCTGACCAAGATGTAAATATAATGAGCATAAGGAGCTACTGGTAGGTGGTTAGGAAATGAATAGATGACACTGATAAAGATGATTAGAGAATGGTATTCATATGGAACAGGGGAGAGATAATGGTTTGGGAGACCCTTTGGGTAACGAAGAAAATCCAGAGTTTGGAAGAATGTATGTATCTACTAGTTTTCAGGTATGTTTCAGATAGATGAGACATTTCTATACAAAGATATACAAGACAATAAAACTAAAAATACTCATGTATAAATATAAAATGAGGCAGTTTTGTAAATAGGTGCTATGAGCATTAAAGACAGTAAGCACTCACAGGATACTTTTGAAGAAAAGATTTATAATTTTAGTAGCATTTGAAATGTTAAGAGATCTAGAAATATGGAAGGAGAGAGAGGTGGTTTGGTGTAGTTGAAATGGAGATGGAGAGTGGTAGGAACTGATGCAGTTAGTGCTGTAGACTATGAGAAATTAACATTTTACCCAAAATAGATCATGGAGGAAAGAATTGTAGAAGAAAAAAGGTAGAGTTTAGTACCAAAAATCCTGTCACATATTCAGCCTTTTGAACAAACTCTTTCAACTAAAACTCATTCTCGCATAAGGATATCTTTTATAGCTGTTTGTGGGGTGGGAAGATCGAAGGTTTAGTAGCTCTGAGCAGTGAAGTCAAAGGAAATTTTAGTATAATTTAGGTTGGCCATTCCATATGCTTAAGTGTTTGGGGACTTGTAACAGCAGAATATTAGTTGTCTCAGATCCCTACACACAGAATCGCTTATATGCTATAAATTCTGGTTAGTATGTTTTTCTGTATCTCTAGAGTACATCACATTTCATGAGAGCACGTGACAGAAATACTATACTTATAAGATTCAAGACAAACAAGACTAGTAAACTCATTATTAAATATAATATCCTCTGTAAAAACTTGATCATTGTATTATGCTGTACTAAGCTGTATCAGCAATCACATCCTACAGTTTTGTACTTAATATATGAATTTTTGCACCCTCTGTAATTCCCTGTATTTTTACATCTCATTGATAATAGTCAGCTCACCAGTGGGAAACACTAGTGAAATAAAGAGGAGAAACCTGATCAGAGGCATCCCTGGAGTATATTTAATCAAGATGACTGCCTTGGGCAGCTGGCAGGCATGGTGCTTCAGTGAGCAGTTGTGAAAGTGTATGGTTATGATTGTTCTGAGACTTTTGTATATAGCCCACCTAGCTTCACAGTTTTGCAGGATTCTAAAAAACTTGCTATTGGGGAATATTCTAGTCTGTTCTTTTGGTTTCTTTCTTTCTTTTTTTTTTTTTTTTACAGTTTTTGGCCGGGGCCAGGTTTGAACCTGTCACCTCCGGGATATGGGGCTGCCACCCTACTCCTTGAGCCACAGGCGCTGCCCTCTAGTCTGTTCTTAAACTACCTTTGAAGTTTTTTCTTTCAAAATTAATTTTCTCTTAATGGAGGAACATAGTATTTAACTGTAAATACAGAACTAATAATCACCACACTGTTTCATATTATAACAGTATATTATCTTGACTTAGCCCATGCTAAATTAAAATTAATGTTCTGTTTTACTGTGTCCTTCAGAATCCAAGGTTATCATCAGACACTGACAGTGTGATTGTGAGCTGTACAAATTTTAGTTTATCCAAAACTGAAATGCGAGGTTTCAAACTTTAATGTGTAAAATTGCTGTACTCAAAAAGAAAACAAAAACTTCTTTAAGAATCACATACTTTTCAAGTTGGTAGGCCTCATAAATTGGAAAATACAATTTTGCCAAATGACGGTGATTACTTAAGTAAACAAATTCCTCCACTGTCATAGTCACTCTGCTCTAGTCTCTTACCTTGGCCATTACACTTGCATGTTCCCCATGTCTTAGCTTTAGAAAGTTTAGGACTATCCTTTTGAAGTAATAATCATTTCATAGCACTTCTCACAATGTGAAATTTTAATATTTTTCTCTTCATTCGTTGTCTAATTTTATGAACCAGAAGTAACAGCTTTTTAAAGACAGGAATTTCACCTAATTTGTTTACTGTATTTTTAACACTAATTATAATTAGAATAGTGCCTGGCATGTAGGAGTTGGTCAATGAACATTTCTTAAAAATGATGTTGAATAAGTAACTTCCAAACAGTGCTTTTATGGAATAGAGGAGTGTTATAGGTTGATTTGTGTTCCCCCAAAAGATAGTTGAAATGTTTTGGTTTTTTTTTTTTTTACGTTTAATTGCTGTGTCAGCTCTTTATTTCTTTTTTTAATTTCAGATTAATAAGAGTACAAATGACCAGGTTACAGTGTTTGCATTTGTTGATTAATTCTCTGCTGTAGTTGTGTGCCCAGGAAGTGTGCTGCATATACCCTTATGTTGTGTCCGTTAGATGGGAGCACACTAATCCCCCTCTTCTGCCCCTCTCTTTCCCTATCTTCCTCCCCTTCCCCCAACTTGAACTGAGTTTTTCTCTTGTATGGACATATATTAGTTCTTCTGCTGGCTTCATATTAGTATTGAGTACATTGAATACTTTTCCATTCTTGTGATACTTTACTAAGAAAACTATTCTTCAACTCTATCTAGGTTAATACAAAAACTGTAAAATCTCCTTTTTTTTTTTTTATGTCTGAATAGTATACATGGTATACTCCATGGTATACATATACCACAGTTTATTAATCCATTCATGTATTGATGGGCACTTAGGTTGTTTCCACATTTTGGTAATTGTAAATGGAGCTGTGACCAACAATCTAGTGCATATGTCCTTAATGACAAAATGAAATTTGTTCTCTTCTGAGTAGATGCCTAGTAATAGAGTTGCAGAACCAAATGGAAGGTCTGTTTTGAGTTCTTTGAAGATTCTCCATACTTCTACAAAGATACTGTTTTTGTTTGCAGTCCCACCAAAAGTGTAAAAGTGCGCTCTCGTCTCTCCACATCTGTAGATAGTTGAAATCTTAACCCCTGTGTCTAAGAATGTGACCTTATTTGGAAGTAGAATCTTTGCAGATATAATTAAGTTTAAATGCGGTCATACCCAGTTAGTATGAGTCCTAATCCAGTATGACTGTTGTCCTTATGAGAGGAGAAAACAGAGACAAAGGGAAGGGATGTGAAAGCAGAGGTACCTAGACACAGGGAAGATGAAGGCAGAGACTGGAGTTAGGCTGCAACAAGACAAGGAACACGTGGGGCAACCAGAATCTTGGAGAATCCAGGAAGAATCTTCTCCTAGAGGTTTCAGAGATTACATGGCCCTGACAGTACCTTGGTTTTGGACTTCTGGCTTCCAGAACTGCTTCCGGAATTAATTTCTGTTGTTGAAAGCCATTGATTTGTTGCACTTTGTTATTGCCGACCTAGGAAACTAATACAAGGAAGAGCTATGGAAATGCAAAATATAGGCACAAAAGATAAAAGAACTTACTCCCATTGTTGTAGCCTCTAACTTTTAATATTCTTTGGTTAGTAATTTTCTTAATTTTGAACATTTATGGGTATTTGCAGGCATATAAAAATAACATTGGTTTTATCAGATGGTTTCTTTTTCTCAAGTTTTATTGAAATTTTATTTGTTGCCCAGTACAGGTCCCATAGAGTCTCATGGAACTCTGTGAGATATACAAGTAGTTTTGTTTATGTGCAGTTTAATTATAATGAGTAAAATAGTTATCATAGTTTTGATCTTCAAGAGATAGAGACTATGTTAGGTATGGGAAGAAAGGGGGAACCTACATAACACTAATGCCCTGTTTTTCTAAGTGAATTGCTAAGAGTAAAGACATATTTGAATTCGAGGGAGAAAGTGAGAAGGTAATTTGATAAAATACCTCAACCCCCTTTTTTTTTTAAATGTCTTTAGATCTTTTATCAAGGTAGGTGTTCTTGCTTGTTTGATTGATTTTCGTTTTTAGTGTGTAATTTGGAAGTTAGTTTTAGTTCTCTTCTTTCTCTTCTGAAATAATACCAGTCTTTTGTTTTTGGCCGGGGCTGGGTTTGAACCCACCACCTTTGGTATATAGGTGCCCTACTCCTTTGTGTCACAGGCGCCACTCCAATAATGTCATCTTAATTAAAGTTGCAAAGATAGCACTGTGGTTTCCTATGTGCTCCTCCCTTCCCCACATGCCAGTATCTGTTGTAAGCATAGTATTGTTATCAAAACCTGAAAATAAACTGATGAGATACTATTAACTGATACGCAGACCTTATTCTCATTTTATCAACTGTCCTACTGAGGTCCTTTCTCTGGTCCAGGATCTGATGTAGTATTGTATTTAGTTGTCCTATCTCTAATCAGGGGCAGTTTGTCAGCCTTCCTAAGTGATTCATGACCTTGATAGTTTTGAAGAATACTGGCTAGTTTGTAGAATGTTTCTCAGTTTGGATTTTCCTGTTATACTTGTGATTAAATTCAGAGTATGCATTTTTGGGAAAAAATACCACAGAAGTGAAGTTGTGCCCTTCTTTGTTTATGATATTAGATTGTCCCTGTTGATATATCTCATTATTCGTGATATTAACTATAATCACTTGGTTGAGGAGGGATCTGCTATTATTCTCCACTGTACCATCACCATTGTCCCCTTTGTGATTAGTTAATATCCTGTGTGGAGATACTTTGATACTATGCATGAATTTTGTACTGTTACACTTTTGCCCACTAGTTTTAGTATCCATTAATGCTTCTTGCCTGAAAAGAATATTGTGTTCATCAAATGCTAATTTTCCTATTTTTATTATTTCTTCTATATTTAGAGCTTTTCCATTCACCCCCATTTTTAAAATTAAATAATGTATGTTTTAAGGGACGTTTAGATCTTCTTCATAATCCATTCCAACTCAAGTTTCTCTAATGATAGCTTTGTCCAAAATATGGAAGATTTTTCAGAATTAAAGGTAAAATGTTAGTGATGGAACAATAGTTTTTTTTTTTTTTTTAATTAAATGACAACTGCGTACATTAGTGCAATCAAGGGGTACAATGTGCTGGTTTCATATATAATCTGAAATGTTTTCATCAAACTGTTTAACATAGCCTTCATGGCATTTTCTTTTTTCTTCCAGTGGTAAGACAGAATTTATTTACAGAAAAGAATACAGAAAACACTAAAGCTCCTGGTAGAGAGAGAGAACTCAAGTGGGGAGAGAAAAGCTCTCTTCGTTTCTCTCCAGGCCATCTCCCCCTTTAGGCTTTTAGTCTCGGGGAATATATAGGTGTATGGGTTTCTTGGCCAGGAAAGAAATGAACACAGTCCCTTCCACTGGGGGCAAGGTGACTGAATGTATCAATGAACGAACACAGTCCCTTCTGCCGGGGCAAAGTGAATGAATGTATCAATGAATGGACACAGTCCATTCATGGATTTAGGCCTAGGAAATTTACATGAAGTTAACCTAGACATAGGAAATTGGGGTTCCACATTTAGTCCTAAGTATAAAGTGCAGGAGACACCAAGGCACAGGTGTCTCCTCGGCAGTTGTCCAGCCTTTTTGGCTATAGGAGCCTCCGATGGGGGTTGGAGGTCCCCCTCCTTGCCTGTCATCCAGCCCGCTGGCTCTTCAGCTGGCTGACTGTGGCCATTCCTAAAACAAAATTCATCACAAGTATTTCACAGAATGAAGGAGCCGGGAGCCTTTTCTAAAACATTTCT
>CAUYON010102276.1:0-31632 GCA_963573935.1 Arctocebus calabarensis | reverse complement strand
AGAGGCATAACTTGCAAATATTTTTTCCCATTCTGAGGGCTGTCTGCTAGTGATATTTACTATGTTCTTGGCAGTGCAGAAGCTTTTTAGTTTCATCAGATCCCAGTAGTGTATTTTTGATACTGCTTGCATTGCTTTGGGGGTCCTCCTCATGAAATATTCGCCCAGGTCAATACTTTCAAGAGTGTTCCCCACGCTTACTTCTAGAATTTTTATAGTTTCATGTCTTATGTTTAAATCTTTAATCCAGTGTGAGTCTATCTTCATTAATAGTGAAAGGTGTGGGTTCAATTTCAGTCTTCTACAGGTTGCCAGCCAGGTTTCCCAGCACCATTTGTTGAATAGGAAGTCTTTTCCCCACTGAATGTTTTTAACTGGTTTGTCAAAGGTCAAAAGTATTTGGGTTTATCTCTTTGGGTTTTCTATTCTGTTCCAGACATCCACCTCTCTGTTTTTGTGCCAGTACCATGCTGTTTTAATCACTATCAATTTATAGTACAGTCTCAGGTCTGGTAGCGTGATCCCTCCTGCTTTGTTTTTATTTGTAAGTAGTGTCTTGGCTATTCGAGGTTTTTTCTGGTTCCAAATAAAATGAAGCATTATTTTGTCAAGGTCTTTAAAATATGACACTGGAGCATTAATAGGCATTGCATTAAAATTATATATTGCTTTGGGAAGTATGGACATTTCAACAACATTGATTCTTCCCAACCATGAGCATCGTATGTTTTTCCATTTGTTAACATTTTCAGCGATTTCTTTTCTTAGAGTTTCATAGTTCTTCTTATAGAGATCTTTCACTTCACACTGCACCCCATGATTGAACTAATGTACACAGCTATGATTCAATAAAAAAAAAGAGGGTTATTCTGTGCAAGTTGGGGAGCAGGGAACACACAAGCATCCCCAACCTGAATCATAAAGCCCAAGTTCCTTTGCAAAGCATCTGAGCACCTTAGTGATCTGCCAGGCCCTGTGTTTCCACATCCTATTTTCATGTTCCCTCTGCTGCACCATCTCCCTCCCTAAGGTCCTTGCTGTTGCTGTTCTCCTGCCCACAGTGCCCTTTCTATTTATATATTTATTTATTTATTTTTGACTCAGAGCCTCAAGCTGTCACCCTGGGTAGAGTGTCATGGCATCATAGCTCACAGCAAACTCCAACTCCTGGGCTCAAGCGATTTTCTTGCCTCCGCCTCCTAAGTAGCTGGGATTACAGGCACCTGTCACAAGACCCGGCTATTTTTTGGTTGCAGCCATCATTGTTTGGTGGGCCCGGGCTGGATTGTAATCCACCAGCTCAGGTGTATGTGGCTGGCGTCTTAGCTGCTTGAGCCACAGGAGCTGAGCCTGCCCTTTCATTTTAATTCTGCACATTAGACTCCAACCCTTCTTCAGAGTCCAGGGCCAACATTTTGTTCTATGGGAAGTCTCCATCAATCCCATTGTACCAAATTCTTCTCTCTTTGCTTTGCATTCTCATGATGCCTCATTTATGCCACTTAAACTGTCTTCCCATTATTCACACATGACTCTGGTCACCACTAGGTGCTTAGCAAGAAAACAACAGGAGGGAAGCTTGTGTGAAAGGAGGCTGGGTGGTTGGAAAGCTAGGAAGGGTGGGAGGAGATAAACATGGGCTGCACTGATTGGAGCTGCCCCTTTCAGACTGGATGTGTACTCTCTGGTCACCATAGGCCTCACCACACCCTGCCAGACACCTTGCCTGCCTGGACCTTGTAGGGGGTTAGCCTTGTGACCTGTGCTCTATAGCTTGCCCTGGGAGTAGTGGAACCCATTTGCCTGCAGGCACCACCAGACTTCCAGTAACTTGCATCCAGTGATTCCTGTCTTGTCTCTTGGGATTGCACAGATTATACCAACTGCTTCTTATATGCGATAGTCCCTCAATATTTAAAGTCAAATATGTCACTAATGTTTCAATCTTCTCTCAATTGTGAGCATATCATCATACTGTCAGCTATTTTTATGAAGGATTTAATAATGTTATGATTGCTTGTTAAATGCTAGTTATAAGTATTTAGCAAACGAAGCAAACCTGAGTCAGCAAAGGAAAATAAGAATGCCAGAATTCTCTGGGCATTTCAGAAACCTTTAGCCTAGGGAAAATAGATAGTCCCCTGTGCTCATCTTCATACAGAGTGGCTGCTTGGAGCATGGTGTTGATTTTCAGGCCACATCTGGACTTGCTTAGAAAGGTGCTGCAGCCAAGAAGAGGAAGGAGGGGCAGTGGATGAGGTCATCATTTGCCATCCTTGATTCTATCCAACTTCAGGAGCCCAGAGAGGTAGACAAAGTAAAGTGTGGAATGGGATCCTGCCCATGGGATGTAGATTCCTGACTTCTATTCCTAACTATTCTTCCTTCTGACCAAACTGCCTCATTGCCAATGGTATCTCCCAGGGAAATTCAGAGGCCACTGAAATGCTTATTAAGACTTTAGGGTTTGTTTGTTTGTTTGTCTTTTCATTTTCTTACCTTCTAGTTGTTTCAGCTGCATCCTCTAAAGGCTTACTTTTTTTTTTTTTTTTTTGAGACAGAGCCTCAATCTGTCACCCTGGATAGAGTGCTGTGACATCACAGTTCACAGCAACCTCCAATTCCTGGGCTCAAGCGAGTCTCCTGCCTCCGCCTCCCAAGTAGCTGGGACTACAGGCGCCCGCCACAACACCCAGCCATTTTTTGGTTGCAGTAGTCATTGTTGTTTGGCGGGCCCGGGCTGGATTCGAACCCGCCAGCTCAGGTGTACGTGGTTGGTGCCTTAGCCTGTTGAGCCACAGGCGCCGAACCTAAAGGCTGACTTTTATGTTAGTCTGTTCATGTATCTTTTCCTTAGTTAAATAAAAGAGAATCATCCTGCTTCTTCCTAGCCATTCTTTTTGGAAGGCACAATAGTCAGTCTTTAATGAGCTTGTGACTCTGAACTGAAGTATAATAATTTCGGTGACTCTGCAGCTTCTGTTGGTGGAAATGTATTTATTTTAGAAGCTGATGACCTGTGGGAAAAGACTATTATTCTAAATATCATGATGAGGTCATGGGAGCTGGTGGCAGGCTTGGGGATAGGGGGATGGAGGGAAGAGAACCAGTGAAATTAGAATTGCATATGAATGAAAATAGACTGCTTTCTATTCTGAGCAAGAGATCATGGTTTTGTGATTCTTTAGGGATGCTGAAGCAAAATGTACAGAGATAGGAGAAGTTTCTTGAGCCTGGATCAATCCTTTGCTTAGGGTTCCATTAGGTTCCATTAGGTGTGGTCAGTCTCAGGTCCTAGTATGGAAGAGCAGAGGGTGCTAGAAGTGGGAAATGTGATGGTTGGTGATCATGCTTCATGCTGTATCTTAGACTTCTTTCTGTACTGAAATTTTACATAAAGTGCTACACTTTGTATTACATGTATAAAAGGTAGAGATGCAAAAATAAGCAACAAACAAAAATGCATAGTCACCCATAATCTCATCCTTCTGGCTTCACCACTATGTAGATTCAATATATATATTGAATTGTATATATGTGTATATATATATATATACACACACACACACACACACACACACACATATGCGTGTATATGTGTTTAGATATATTTTGTAATACGAAGATCTTAGTATATACACTCTTCTTTAACATTATTCTTTTTTACTATATAGTATATTGTGATCATCTTTCTTGGTCAACAAATACAAACTTGTGAGGTTATATTGGATTGAATTGGTTATACTGGTTATTTATGGATTGCCTTCTGTACAACTATTCCTACCTTCTTCTTTCTTAATAGAACTCAAAATTTCTAAGCCAGATGGTTGGCATGAGTCACCCTACTCCAAGCTCCAGAGTGTACTTTGATTAGCTTTTCTAATCACTTATTTTATTATCTAGACTTTGGCAATTGGTTTGGGATGGGCACTAGACTCAGTTTGGATCAAAGAGGGAACATTTGCTGAGAATTTTTGAAATAAAAAGTTTCTCCCCCTTTCCTGGTAGTGTCTGGAGTTGATGTTTTCTCTTACCATGGGTGATGTGTGTCATAAATGTGTGGGACAGGACATTCAGTGGCCACTGTTACTAGCAGGAAGAGGAATAGCTGAGATTGCAGCTACACAGAGCAGAGAGTTTGGTTGAAAATGTGAGTCAGAGCCCAGACTCCAGCAGAAATCTCTTGGTCAAACCATGCCTGAGGTCTGAACCCTTTCTAGAATTTTCAATGAGCCAATATAGTTAAGCCTGTTTGAGTTAGTTTCTGTTACTAGCAACCCAAAGCATCCTAAGTAATACAATCATTTAAAATAATGTAAGAATTTTTTTTATATGTATGTGCTATAAGCATTTTCAGGTGTACTAGCCAATTTGACCTTTAAGTAGTCTTATAGGTTAGCAAGTATCTATTTGGCAAGTATAGACCTACGGCTCAGAGGGGCCAATGGACCTATACAAGGTCCTTGACCTGTTCGAAATCATACAGCTAGTTAGTGACAGAACTGGTTCTCTCGATTGTTAAGGAGAACTTTTTCTAGTCATTATTCCTCAAAGCAGGGAGATTAGAATGATTCTGAAGGATAGAACTACATTTTTAAGCTGACAGTAAAGATGTCAGAGTCACCTGCCATGTAAATCCGTTGCATCCTGAATCTGAAATCTAAGATGTAAGGAATGAAAAGGTTTAGAGATTAGGCCAGAGGTTCTCAAATCGTAGACTGGGGAGATTGTCTCAGGAGGTTTGTGAGATCAAAACTACTTTCATAATAATGTTAAAATGATATTTGCCCTTTCATTCTCATTTTCCACAAATTCATAGTGGAGAGTTCTAGAGGATGCATGATATGATACACACCAGACTAAATGCAGAAGGAAATATGAAAATCCAGCTGTCTTCTATAAAGCCAGATATTCAGGGGATTTGAAGAAATGTCAAACAATGCCACCCCTTTCACTATGGATAGACATAACTCAAACAAAAGCTTTTTGAGTTTTTAATATTTTTATGAGTTTTAGGTGTTTAAGATCAAAAAGTTTCAGAAGCATTGGATTAAAAGATAAACATTATTTTCAATTAAACATCTTCCCAAAGACTCCTTCAAGAAAGTTTAGTTACCTGTTGGCTTTTTTTTCTTTAATATCACTTTTATTGGGAACAAAAATTTTTTGGTGAGGCATTATGGTTTTCATAATCATAATAAATAGAAATGATTATTTCTTTTTTTTTTGCCCTCCCTCTACTCATCCTCCCCCCTCCCCTCCCCTCCCTTTCCCCTTTCCCTGTATTCTTGTGCTATAGTTGGGTTTTAGCCTTCATATGAAAGCTATAAATTAGTTTCATATTAGGGCTGAGTACATTGGATACTTTTTCTTCTATTCTTGAGATCCTTTGCTAAGAAGAATATATTCCAGCTCCATCCATGTAAACACAAAAGAGGTAAGGTCTCCATCTTTCTTTAAGGCTGCATAGTATTCCATGGTATACATGTACCACAATTTATTAATCCATTCGTGGGTCGATGGGCATTTGGGCTTCTTCCACGACTTAGCAATTATGAATTTTTTCTCATGAGAACAAACGGCCAACAAACACATGAAAAAATGCCCATTGTTCCTAATCATCAGAGAAATGCAAATAAAAATCACTACAAGATATCACCTAACACCAGTGAGAATGGCTCACGTCACAAGGTTGCAAAGCGGTGGATGCTGGCTGTGGATGCAGAGAGAAAGGAACACTCATACACTGTTGGTGAGACTGAAAATTAGTACAGCCTTTATGGAAATAAACATGGTGACTCCTCAAGAGACTAAAAGTAGACCTTCCATTTGATCCTGCAATCCCATTACTAGGTATCCTGCAAACCCATTACTAGGTAACAAAGTCATTTTACCATAAGGATATTTGCACTTGAAGGTTTATAGCAGCTCAATTCCCAATGGCAAAGAGATGGAAACAACCCAAGTGCCCTTCAACCCATAATGGATTGATAAACTGTGGTATATGTATACCATGGAATACTATTCTCTCCTGAAAAGATGAAGGTTTTGTATTTTTTGCTACAACCTAGAAGGATTTGGAGAAAATATTTCTAAGTACAGTATCACAAGAATGCTAAAACAAGCATTGCAAGTATTCAATACTAAGCTGAAACTAGTAGATTAAGAACTACAGGCGCACAAGAGAGAAAAACTCAATTAAATTTAAGAAGAGAGAGGGGGTGTGGTAAGTTCCAACCCAATGGGTAAAATGCACAGATATATGGCACACTTCCTGGGTGAAGAACACAACTGCAATTCAAACTTTACCTTACAAATGAAAACAATGTAACTATAAATAAATAAATAAAAACAAAAAAAATTATGGGGGCAATGCCTGTGGCTCAAGGAGTAGGGCACTGGCCCCATATATAGGAAGTGGTAGGTTCAAACCCGGCCCCAGTCAAAAACTGCCAAAAAAACAAAACAAAACAAAAAACAATGTAACCTAATCATATGTACCCACACAGTAATCTGAACTTAAAAAGTATATATAGAATTCATTGTTTTTTCTGGCTTTGGGATGTGTTTTCACACCAACCAAAATTGATCTCAGTTTTGGAAATTCATACCACTTGAAACAAAATAAAGTTATACGTGGAAGAGACGTCCCAGAAAGAATTAGAGAGCCTTATATACTTAGCAAAGCTTTGCTCCCTTCTCATTTCTATTCTGGGCATTTCTCCATACAATGGATGAATAGCATTATTTCCAGACAAATGCAAATAATCTTCATAGCGATATCTTTATGTTCTTCTCTAAAGTATGGTACCTTTCTAGCTCACAAGCTTGCAATTCCCTAGAGCAAGGTGATAATTAAAATATTTCAGGTTCAAAGGCATTCTCTCAAAAATTCCTGATGAGTTAGCTTCAGACAAGAATGAGAGTAAACAGAGATGGCGATGATATCATAAGTGGATCAGGTTATAATGTTAATAAGAAGTTGGAAATGAGATGTGTCTGCCTAGTATCAATAATTGACTCTGTTCACATTTTCTCTGACACATGTGAACCCAAATCCCAGCATTTATAATAGTATAGTTACAGCATTTTGGCAGCCATCTGTACCATCCTGAGATGAACAGAGCACAAATAAAGATGCTCTGTCAGTACGGTAGGCTGTACCATGATAGCACCTCATTATAAAGAGATCTAAAACATTTGTGACAACAGGCAACCCTTCCCTAGAAATAGCAGACATCTCAGTATCTCTGAATCTAAATAATGATTTGCACCCTTTATCTTTACAGGATATGCTTTTGAAATTATAAAATATTTTAGAATGCTCAGCAGTGATCTGGGGCAACCTAAGTATAATACTTCTTTATATAAACAAGCCACATTTTCATATACTGGTAACTCTGATCACTGTAAGCTAGTTTAATTGGCTTAATCAAGTGTGTGTTCTCACTCTTGGTAAAAATTATGTTTACATTATTTGAAAACATTTTAAAATTCACCCCTTTGTTCTACTTTTTTCTTGGCTTAGAAACCTTTTTTTTTTTTTTTAATTTTTTTTATTTGAGTCAGAGTCTCACTATGTTGCCCTCGTTAGAGTGCTATGGCATCACAGCTCACAGCAAACTCAAATTCTTTGGGCTTAAGCGATTCTCTCGCCTCAACCTCCTGAGCAGCTGGGGCTACAGGCGCCCACCTCAATGCCCGGCCATTTTCTGGCTGCTGCTGTCATTGTTGTTTAGCAGGCCCGGCTGGGCTTGAACCTGCCGGCCTTGGTGTATGTGGCTGGTGCCCTACTCACTGAGCTACGGACCCTGAGCTTGAAAAACCTTTGTTCTTGTTAAGACACGGAGTCTTACTCTGTTGCCCAGAGTGGCCCGTAGTGTACTGATAATAGCTCCCTGGAATCCTGGTCTTAAGCAATTTTCCTGCCTCAACCTCCTGGAATGCTACGGGTTTGAACCACCTCACCTGGCTTGAAAACCTTAATTTTCAAGCAGGAAAATATTCCACTGGAAACTGTTTCCATTTCCAGAATATTTTTAAGCTAAAAAATATAGAACTTTTTAGCTTAAAACAATTAATTGGCAAATGACTGATACAAATGCTTTCTATTAACATTTTATATCTATTTTCACAAAGCCTAAAAGAAACTATATTATATGGTCTATAGCCTCTTCTAGTGAAATCTGTATGTGAAAATGTAAGATTCATTTATAAAAAGGTAAATTTTTCCCTAAATGAGTTTTTGAAAAACTCTATTTCCTATATTCCTAAGGCACAATAGTTTCTGGTTTTTTGACAAGACTCGTCTCTTAAAGCTACTGATATTCTTTCCAAATGGTTATGAGAAGAAATGTCCCTTTGCTTTTTCTGGGAGAAAAGTCCAGAACAACTCTCAGACCACTATTCTCTCTCCTGACCTCTGTCCTCCCCCACTCTCAGCTCCCAGGAGTCCTGCCAAAGATTACTAATTGGTTTTAATCCAACTTCAACTTTTTAACTGAGCGCTTGGAGAGGCAACAAACCTAGACTTTTAAAAGTTTTTTCTCTTCTTTTATAAAACACAAGATTAAAAGATTGTAAAATGCTGCCTTTCAAACACCTACGTGGCCGTGGCCGTGTTTATATTGGCAAAGTCCACGAGAGCACTGTAGTCCCAAGGCCCTTTAAGAGGTGGGGTGTTATTGCTGAAGTGAATTTGGACCATATGCAATACATATAAGAAAGTTATGTTTCCCCACCACAGTGGAAAACATCTGTTTTGCTAATGGATTTGACTCTATTTGCCAGAATAACTTTCCAGATGTTTTGAAAGCTCTAAATAACTGCATCCTTTCTGGTCTGCTCTGGCTCAAAAATTGATTTGCTAAGAAAACACATAGGTCTGTGACCTAAATGAAAACAATAATATTTACCTTAACCAATCCATAATACTAAATAAAATATTTTAGTCATGGTCTTGGATTAATGGTATTCTAAAGATTCTTTTTCTTTCTAGAACATGCATATGGGCATGTATACACAGAAGCTCTTGGAAGGAAATATAGTAAAAATAAGCAATTATTCCCAATCTTCTCCATATGAATAACTGCTCCTGGTTATTTGCTATTACTTTGCTGTTTCCGCCCCATTTTTATTGACTTAAATTAAGTGATACTCTGGTAAGATATAAGCATACGTAGCACATATTAGATCCTTCTTCCTTTAAATCCTTAAATAGCCTGAAACATATTTTTGCATTATCTAATGTTCAGCTTTCTTTTGCTGCTACTCTAGCTATTTCTTCCTACTTAGCCTCTAACCACTATTTTGTTGTTATTGTTTTTACTGTTTGTTTAATGTTTACATAATTAATTTTATTTTGTTCATTTATGATTAACTGTCACACAATACAGTATTTCTCTTCTTTTTCTTTTCTTTTTTTGCCTCCCTACACCTATGTATATCACCCTGGGAGCTTTATCTTAACCTCGTTCAAATCAGAACTCTCTACTTTTTCATTCCATTTATGTTTTCTACTCAAGTTTTTCCTTTCCTTCTTTACAAACTCCAACAGCGTATCATTTCCCCATGTCCACTATGATCCAGAAATGCAAATGTTTGAAAAGCAAATTCTAAATAGAACAGAACAAACCTACTGTGTATTAAAGTTCAGTATGCATTTTCCTTTACAAACATTGGCCAACCTTTTGTACGCTCCTTTATTTTACATTATACATAAGTTTATAAACACCAAAAATCTGTTTTGAGTATTCTCTTAAATGCTAAAGTTAGTCATTCATTTTTAATAAACACACTTTTTTCTTTTATCCCCTAGAATGTAGGCCACATCTTATTCTCCTTTGCTTTAACAGTGTCTAGAGCAGAGAACCTGGCAGGCACACAATTACCATGTGTTGAATAAATCTAACATTTGTTTCTGGGGGTTAGAGGGTGTATTATGTCCCAGGCACCTTGCTAAGTAAATATTTATCTATCTATCTATATACTTATATCGTATAATTTTCTCAAGAACGTTGTACAGTAGATATTATTATTCCCATTTTACAACTAAGGAAACAGAAACTCAAGGAGGGAGAGAAGTAATTTATACAAATTTACACAGGTAGAAAGTTGCAAATGATTTAGCTCCAAAGACAGGGTATCTGAATAACATGAAAGAGCCATACAAAGTCTTTTCTTTTCCATTGCTCACTATTGTGGCTGGCCCTGAGCAAAGCTTTAAAATAGAACTGATCCTCAGAGCTGATCTTTCCTTTGCCCTCAGTGTCAAACTTGTGGTGCCCAAACTTGGGCCAAACTTGGTTGTTCATTCCAACCAAGCCTAGAAGCTTCTGCTATGGATGTTCCCTCCTTCGTGCTGGGGATATATGCCTTGGTCTGTATCTTCAGACACCCTAAATTCTGACTCTCCCTTCATCCGTATTGTGTCTCATTACTTCATAAGACTTGAGCCTTTGAGATTGAAAACTGGTTTACTAGGTTACTATTCTTCCTTAACATTGAAAAGCTAGAAGAGTCTAGAAGTCGTAATTTTATGGGCAAAATGTCTTTTATAGTAATCAAAAGGAATGAACTTATATTGGGATGAATAGAAGCTTAGGGCAACACCGTGGCAGAAACCTGGTTGTTCACCTCCACTTAAACCTCACGGGACTAAGTTGACCTCTGCTCTATTTCCTAAGAATCCTAGTTGAGATGCACAGATTGTTTTAAATAATCTTATGTGACTTCCATGCTGAAGCCAGCCTTAGAATTAAATTCAATTTTAGGATCCAATGTGCAAAAAAATCAATAAAACTACAAGCAAACTTACTAATTATTATGTCACTCTGTTAATTCACTGACATATATGTGCACACACAGGCACACCCAGGGGGTACAGTCCTCCTTGGCAATTATAATGTCTGCTTTTTGAACACTTCTATAACTTAAATATATTGACTCAATCATTAGTTGATTCAACAAATAGTTCTTGAATACCTGCCATATCGGAGGCTATTGATGGTGCAAAAGAGAGATTATACTTCAGGAGGCAATATCAATCGTGTATGTAAATGATTCAAATTTAAAGCATATAGGATTATTGTCAAAAAAGAACAAATAATTTTGAGATATCAGAGTGGGGAAGGATTACAAATAGCTAGGAGGGTTGATGGTGATCTTGACATATTAATCTTTATATTTTACTTACAGGAATAATACCTAACGCTTTTAAAAGCATGCTATTTTTTTCAGGCACCATCCAGGCAGTTTACAGCACTACTAAATCAATCAATGAGGATTACTTTTGACTGTAAATACCAAAATGTCTGATTACATCTTGCTTAAATGATAGTGAAATATGTAGTTATTTCACTCAAATAGAAGTCTGGAGGTAGGCAGAGAATAGGGGAAGTCATTCAACAATGCTATAAAGGACAGAGGTTCTTCCCATCATTCCCCTCTGCCAATTTTGTGATTAAAAGATAGCTAGATGACTTTTTCTAGTGTCTTATATGCTACATCTTCATGTGCATGTATGATAAAAATCGTGAAGATACAAAAAGTGAAAAAACAATAAGAAAGGAGGTATTCTCTTCAAAAGCCTGCCTGTGTTGCAGGGGAGGAGATCTTTTCCCAATGTCCCTGGCTAATTTATCCAGGTCTCTTTGGCTAGGCTTGGTTCACATACTCTCACCCAGAGCAATCAGTGATAAAGGCAAATAAAATTGCCGTAATGTGGTAACCACCATATATATGGCCTTCTCAGCATCTCCCAAGGCCTCTAATCCCCATGGAAATAAGTAGCATGTTTGCATTGATAATGGAATTTTTAAACTACTGCTTTTTATAGAATATTACAATAGTTTTCTATGAACCATGGCTAGAATCTAGTCCGACAAAGATATATTAGTTTTATTTTAGTGGCCAAGAAACAATAAGCATTGTATAGATAAAAATAGTAATTGATTAAGGTAGAGTTTTGTTTAATTGCTTTGTGTTTGGCCCAATCTGTGATCCTAAAATTTTTCTGAGTCAGTGAGTTCCAATGAGGAACTAGAGAATAAAAAGTGGCCCAAGTGAAGTCATTATTGTAATATCATAGCAAAGTTCATGGCCAGCAGAGCTGGTAAAGTAATCTTGTTTGAATTGACTGTGTTAAATTCTTATACCAGAGTCCAACTTACAACTTAACTCAGAGCAAAAAAAATTCTTTTCGAGGGTGGTGCCTGTGGCTCAAAGGAGTAGGGCACCAGCCCCATAAACCAGAGGGTGGTGGGTTCAAACCTGACCCCAGCCAAGAGACAGAGTCTCACTATGTTGCCCTGAGTAGAGTGCTGTGGCATCACAGCTCACAGCAACTTCAAACTCTTGAGTCTAGGCAGTTCTCTTGCCTCAGCCTCCCAAGTAGCTGGGATTGCAGGTGCCCGCCACAACACCTAGATATTTTTTGGTTGCAATTGTCATTGTTTAGGAGGGCCAGGCTGGGGTCAAACCTGCTGGCCTCGGTGTATGTGGCTGCCACCCTAACCACTGAGATACAGGTGCCTAGCCTCAGATCAAATATTAAAGTACTAAGTCTATTATTTTCTGTGTGTGGTATGAGAGAACTGTTTTAACTATTAAAAAAAATTTAAAAATAGCTTTTTTTAATCATGTCACTATTGAAACTGCAATACTAATTTTTTTCTTGCAATACTCAATTTCATTTAGAAATTGTTTAAAGTAGGAAAAAAAACCTGTCAAGAAAGACTAGGTGGAAAATGGATTCCCAATAAATCCAATTTTAGGGCAACAAAAGTCTAAAAGGTCACAAAAGAGAAATAGCACCATTGTCATTTGAACAATGGCTAGTTACTTGCATTTTTTGGCATTATTAATCACTGAATCTGGGTTTTTCTTTGAATTCCACACAGAGAATGAACTACACAGTTTTATCATAAAATACTTGTTTTCTACACACGTTTTAGGACAAGCTACCACCAAAACAAATCAATACAAACACATCAGGGGCTGAACAATCTCAGTAGTAGGTGACACACATTTTGCAGAATTCTGCCAAACAAAAGGATTGAAAAAGCTGTGGGCAAAGAAAATGAGGGAGAGTTAAGGAAGGAAATATTTTAAACATTAATAATAAATTCAGATGCTGTACTGCATTTTCTGCAAAAGAAAATTAACATTTGGTAACACACTAATGAATTTTATTTCCAAAGAGATTAGTGCACTGGCAAAGTATTCCGCTAACAGTGGAGAGCTGTGGAGGCAGATACCAAAAACACCCCAGCCTTGCAGATTCCAAGGTAACAATGACCTTCACCGATCACTCCCTTTGCCAGAGGTCCAGAAAAAATTTGCAGCATGATCACCTGCCTGCTGCGCTTTCAACTCTAATTTTTTTCAAGATTACTAAAACTATTAACAACAGAAATAAGAATCAGGGTGGTGCCTGTGGCTCAGTGAGTAGGGTGCTGGCCCCATATGCCAAGGGTGGTGGGTTCAAACGCAGCCCTGGCTAAACTGCAACAAAAAATAACCAGGCTTGGTGGCAGGTGCCTGTAGTCCCAGCTACTCGGGAGGCTGAGCAAGAGAATTGGCTAAGCCCAAGAGCTACAAGTTGCTGTGAGCTGTGACATCACAGTACTCTACCGAGGGTGACAAAGTGAGACTCTGTTTCTACAAAAAAAAAAAAAGACCTTTGGTGCATCTCAGAAGGGTATAGGTGAAACTTACTAAATGCAGAATATAAATGTCTTCATATAATGATTAAGAAAATGCCATGAAGGCTATATTAAACAGTTCGATGAAAATATTTCAGATTGTATATGAAGTCCACACATTGTGCCCCATGATTGCACTAATGTACACAATTATGATTTAATAAAAATAAAAAGAAAGAAAGAAAAAGAAATAAGAATAAGAATCAGGTATTGTGTTCAACTAATGCTTTTTTTTCTTTCTTTCTTTTTTTTTTTTGGCCGGGGCTGGGTTTGAACCCACCACCTCCAGTATATGGGGCCGGCGCCCTACTCCTTTGAGCCACAGACACTGTCCAACTAATGCTTTTCTATTCAGAAAACTGGTCAGAATAAATTCTCACCAGGAAGCCATATTGGTGCGTTATTTAATATGGTAATAAAAATTAAGTAAGAAATGTTCTTTGCTATACTTCCTTGCTTTGATTCAATAATCCATAATTTGGTAGGATTTTCTTCTTGTAAAAAGTAGTATTTTAATTCTCTTTCTATTAAATAATCTTAAATTACATTTTGGTAGTTAAAAGTAAACTAGAATTTAAAAAAAATGATATAGAGTTAAATGGAACATAGCAAAAACTTCTGGTGATAAACCAAGGAAAAAATTTTATAGTGAGAGAATAGTACTAACACAACATGAGGTGCAGTGAAGTAGTTTTCAATTAATTCTTTATTTTTATGAGGATGATATGCTCAAATTTTATAGAAATCGAAAGATTTCATGATACAGTAAATGACAAATCTTAAGGGTTTTTCTGCTATTTATCATGCTACTGAAGAGTAGGATGCCAATTTATTTCTCTGATTTGAGAGAAAACTCTATGTTCTCTAGTTTTACAAGCACCATTAACATTGTTTGCCAGTCATTGTTCAACAACAATGTGCAAGGTTAGGCATGATCAGTCAAAGCCATAAAGTGAAAACATTAAAAAATGAGTAAGTATTGGGAGTGTCTTTCCTTCCAAGGATAAGTTACTCAGAGTTTCTAGTGCTGTCTCTCCTTGCTCCCTTCCTTTCTCTTTCTTTTTTCTCCACTCTCCTTTTTAAGATAGGGTTTTTCTCTATCACCCAGACTGGAGTGCAGTGGTGTGATGTGATCCTAGTCACTGCAACCTCCAACTCCTGGGTTCAAGCGATCCTCCTGCCTCAACCTCCTAAGTACCTTTGTCCACAGATGTGCAACACCATGCCCAGCTAATTTTTTGTTTGTTTGTTTTACTTTTTGTTGAGATGAGGTCTTGCTATGTTGCCCAGGGTGCTCTCAAGCTCCTAACCTCAAGAGATCCTTTTCCTTTGGCCTCCCAAAGTTCTAGGGTTATAGGCATGAGACACCACACCCAGCTGTATGTTCTCTTTCTATCTAGAGAGTGTTGGTGTTCTACAAGGGTTGATCTAGGCCTCCCTCTAGTATATTAATAATTCTACATTTCCTGACCATAGTTCCCAATATTTGTATCTATAGTCTAAGCTTCTCTACTGCAACAGGAATCTCATAACTCATCAACTCCTGATTAGAATCATTTCTCTTCCTAAATCATTGAGAGTTGTTCCCTTTCACCCACGTCTAATAGGTCATTAGATCCTATTAATTCCTTCTCAGAAGACATTTATGTTTGCTGCATCCTTGTTACAAAGTCTCCTTAAAAGTCCAACCACCTGTAGTTTCAGTCCAAGCCAGGAAGCCATCCCTCTAACTACTGCCAGATCGTTTCAAAAACGCCTGTGGCTCAGTGAGTAGGGTGCCAGCCCCATATACCAAGGGTGGGGGGTTCGAACCTGGCCCCGGCCAAACTGCAACAAAAAAATAGCTGGGTGTTGTGGCGGGCGCCTGTGGTCCCAGCTACTCGGGAGGCTGAGGCAAGAGAATCACCTAAGCCCAAGAGCTGGAGGTTGCTGTGAGCTGTGGTGCCATGGCACTTTACTGAGGGTGATAAAGTGAGACGCTGCCTCTAAAACACACACACACACACACACACACACAAATAAGATCATGTGACCCTCATACTTAAAATATCCTTTGCTGCTTTCAGAATAGAGTCGAATCTCTGTCATCAGACCCTTGCCTTCTCTCTATTATCATCTGTTCCCACTGACTTCCCAAACTTTTTATAGTTTTTTGAAAGTTCTATCATATTGCTTTATGCAATACCCTCATGGATACACATACACACACATCACATATGTACACAGATATAATACATATACACACATAACTGCACACAGTCACACATGTATACAATATTTATACATAATATATAAGCATGCAAATATGCACACACACACCTTCTAAACGGACTGCCATCCCTCTCTTCATTGATATAGTGAGAACTCCTGTTTGCCAAAACCAAGTATAAATTCAAGCTTCTCTGTAGCTTTCTCTTACCCTCCTCCTCTGCTGCCAGATGATTTATGACTCCCTATACTGTGCGGCCATTTGTGTCTAAACCGAACATTACTTTTATTATTGACCTTATAATCTTGTCTGTCTAGTATCTTCTGTATGTCTGCCTTCCGTAGAAAAAAATGAGTTCTTTAAGAGTAGGAACCAGGACTTATTTACTAGCAACCTCTGGTTGCATCATCCTCCACAAAGCCTATCAATTAAGCTGTGCAGAATGAATGAAAAAAAAATGTGAAGGTAAACTATATTAAATTTGGAATGCACATTAATTTCTGAAGTTATGTTGAGAGAGTAAGAACCACATCATATTATACTTTGACAGAGAAAAGGCTTAAAATGCAAATATCCAGAAGGAGAAACACGTTGAAATTTAGTCACAGTAAGAAAATACTTCAGTCTGTCAGGCTTTAGTGATTAGTATTCTTTCCTATGTTACAATTAAAGCCAGAATTTTTCAGAAAAATATGCATTAGAAAACAAGTAAAATGATGATACTCCAGATAATTGTGGAGACAGAAAAGACTAAAATATGTTTGGTACAGTATAAAGACTTTGATAGTGGTAAATAATAAGACAGGCCAATATAAAACTCATAATATAATTCAGTAGAAAAGGAAGAACCAAAATTGTAAACAATAGTAAAGTAATCACTACTACTTATGAGTTAGTATATGACAGCTCTGTGCTAGAACTCTGCATACCTTATCTCATTCTGTCCTCAAAATAACTTGAATACATATATGGGTATTATTATTATTTACCCCATATTGTAGGTGATGAACCTATGTTAAAAGGATTAATAAATCTACGTTACCAACATCACATAATCTAGTAAATTAAAAAAAAAAAAAAGGCTTGGCACCCGTACTCAGTGGCTAAGGTGCCAGCCACATATACCGGAGCTGGCAGGTTTGAATCCAGCCTGGGCCTGCCAAACAAGAATCACAACTACAACCAAAAAATAGCCAGGTGTTGTGGCAGGCACCTGTAGTCCCAGCTACTCAGTAGGCTGAGGCAAGAGAATCACTTAAGCCCAAGAGTTGGAGGTTGCTGTGAGCTGTGATTCCCACAGCATTCTACCAGGGCAATAGCCTGAGACTCTGTCTCAAAACAAACAAACAACAACAACAACAACAACAAAAAACAGGTCTTAAAGCCTGACTCCAGAGTCCAAGCTCTTATCTATTACATTAAAACTGACAATTTCAGTCTGGGCATGGTGGCTCATGCCTATAATTCTAGCATTCTGGGAGGCCAAGGTGGGTGGATTACTTGAGGTCCCAAGTTCAATGACAGCCTGAGCAAAAGTGAGACATTGTCTCTACTAAAAATAGAAAAACTGAGGCAAGAGGATCACTTGAGCCCGAGAGTTAGAGGTTGCTGTGAGCTATGACATCAGAGCACTCTATCAATGGCAATTTGAGCCTCTGTCTCAAAAAAAAAAAGCAGATACAAACAAACAAAAAAAAATCAGATAATTACTTGCTCACTTTTGACGATGTTTCTCCAGTTCCTTAATGAGAAGTTAAGAATCACATCAGAATCAAATACCATAGTAATTGTCTTACTTGGATGAAACTAAGTTTTTCTTTTCTTTCTTTCTTTTTTCTATTTTTGGGGAATTGTTGAGGGTACAAGGAACCAGGTTACACTGCTTGCATTTGTTAGGTAAAGTCTCTGTTATAATTGTGTCCTGCCCCAAAGATGAGACTAAATTTTTCAGTCATACTCTTGGGATTGTGACTGTAACAGATGGTCGTAGTTTTTTTTCTAAAGGGAATACATGTTCCCCTAACAAACATCTATCTGCTAAATAAATCCCAGCTTTACACTGAGGATTGGACAGCAGGTAGTAGATAGAGATAGGTGAAGAGAGACATTTTCCTCTCTCTTGGGCTAAGAAATGTGTAGATTTTCCTCATCTGATAAATGGCACACCTGAAATGGTTTTGCTGGGAATTGACAAGTTTCTTCTGACAAGTAGATTGAGCCACAGTGTCTGCCAGATCCGACAGAGGGGGAACAAGAGGAGGAATTTGCGTAGAAGTTGTACTTAATTGTCAGGGTTGTCTATCCTTTCTATAGTTACCCAAATTTCAGTGACATCTCAATAAAATTTACAGTCTGATCTCACCCCTATTCTATAGGGAGTTAAAAGAAAACAGGAGGGCCGTGCTGGTAGCTCAGTGGGAAGGGCACTGGCCACATACCCCCAGGCTGGTTGGGTTTGAGGCCCGGGCCAGCTAAACAACAAAGACAATTGCAACAAAAAAATAGCCAGGCATTGTGGCAGCCCCCTGTAGTCCCGGCTACCTGGGAGGCTGAGACAAGAGACTTGCTTAAGCCCAAGGGTTTGAGGTTGCTGTGAGCTGTGATGCTACAGCATTCTACTGAGGGCGACATAGTGAGAGTCTGTCTCCAAAATAAATACATACATACATACATACATAAAAATAAAGGAAATCAGGAATGAGCCTGTGGTCTTGCTTGGGGTAAAGCAAAACAGTCAAGAGCAGTACAAGGTTCTGCTAGACCAGCGTGGAGGCACAAGGCAGGGCATCTGTGCCCAGCAGAGCCAATGTCTCACGAGGTCAGGGACAAGAGAACAGCCCTGTAGATACAAGTAGCAAAGACTGGATTCAACAAATTAACAAATGGTGCACACAGAAAAGCAGCTGCCACACAGACAATGGCATATAAACATTTTTCTTTATGACTAACATACATTGATCATTGAAAGTCAGTACGATCTTATTTTTAGTCACAGGCTATTGAGGCAGAGGCCTTTAAATCCCACTAATTATGCGCATGCCCTGTTTTAAAGATGTCTTCAAAAGGAAGCTCAAATTCCTTAGCATGCCACAAACAAGGCAATTCATGAAGGGCCCCATTGCTCATGTCTCCCCTCACCAGCCTTCTGGCACCACAGGCAGTTCCCTCAAGCTCAAATATACTGAGTTTTTGATCATTGCTCCAAATGTGCTGCCATCCTTTTTTTGCTTCTGGACACAGGGTGCTTTCTCTGTGTGTAATTCATTTCCCCAAACCCTTCATCTGGCTCTAGTTCTGAAACTCATTCGTTGGGGCTCAGCTCAAGAGCTGCTTTTTCTAAAAAGCCTTTCATGACTAAAATTCAGCAAACCTACCCTTTTCCATTTCCTCGTAAAACCCTGTGAGAACTTATCCTTGGGAATGTATCATGCTGTATTGTGATGACATGTTTACTTATCTGCTTTCTTTTTATATCATATGTTCCAAAAGTGCCCAGCCCCTGATGGAATGAAACAATATTTATTGAGTGAATGAATGGCTAGTAATCCTCTGGATCATGCATAGTAGCTGCTCCAGTCCCAGGAGATTTGCATGTGCTCTTTCTTTTGTGATAAGCCATGTAGGCTGGAAGCTGGTTCTTCCTCTAATTTGCAAATGAACTTGACCGAAATTGAAATTAGTGGAGGACAAAGACCTGAGAAAAACTTGACAATATCTCACTTTCCTTCCTAAGTTATGTTCACTGCCATTATGGCTGATTTTTTCATATATTACATATTAAGTTAAATTGATCATATGTAGAATATGCCCAAATGTTTAAATATAGATATTTCATATATTTGTTGCTTCCAACATGGCTACCAAAGGGGTGCTCCCCGATTTTCTCACAGTGAACAATTTTCTACTGTTCCTTTATCAGACACACACAAAAACGTACGCTTTCCCCTTAAGGTACTGTATTTGAAGTGAATACTGAGAGCACTTCAGGAAACAAAGATTGGATTAATTCTCCCAAGTCATACCACTGTGATTTCAACACAGCTCTCTGTAAATGAGTCTTTCATAATCATGTACTTTTCTGGCACTGCCATCCTATTCATGGAGTAAAAGAACATATTCATCTGATCCTTGGCTCCTTGAGCTAATAATCAAATTTCATTAAACGTTTAAACAAGTTTGATTTGTAGCAGTCCATAATAGAGATTGGTGTTTGCTTTTTAAACATTGTATTTTTTCACTAGAAGATCTGCCCCACTGTTATGATCTATTTTCAATTATGAAGGGAGAGCACCCACTAGCCTCTCTGTCTCACTCTTTCTCAATTCTGTTATTTTGCTACTATTTCATTGCATGAAAATTATTATGGATAATGACTCACCAATGATGTTGACAACCTTACACACCCCTTCCAACTGTGAAATGGATGTTTTGCGTTTTTACGTAGTTAGGTTAACAATCTACTAACAGCTTTTCTCTTTACCTCTGATTGAATAATCTTCTTGCTTCATGTTCTATGCAGTTTTACCCAAGTAAGTGTCTGAAAAAGTATTAAAAATATTATTCTTTCTCAACACTCACTAAAGTAACATAACCAAATATGCCATCGTCTCCATACCAACATTTAATTTGCAAGGGTTTTACATTTTTTTCTTCTCTCTCTTTTTTTTTTTTTAAGATAGAGTCATACTCCGTCACCCTAGGTAGTGCTGTGGCATCATCATTGCTCACAGCAACCTCAGACTCTTGGGCTCTAGTAATCCTCTTGCCTCAGCCTCCTGAGTAACTGGGACTACAGGCACCTGCCACAATGCCTGGCTAATTTTAGAAATGGGGGTCTCATTCTGACTCAGGCTGGTCTGGAACTCATGAGCTCAGGTAATCCACCCGCTTTGGACTCCCAGAGTGCTAGGATTACAGACATGAGCCATCATGCCAGCCCTTTTCTTCTTAATTATAAAATATTTTATACATTCAAAAAGGCACAGAGACAATTAGCACATGAAAAGATAATCATCAACATCATTAGTCATCAGAAAAATGCAAATGAAAACCACCAGAAGGTAGCATTTTACATTAAAGAAAGACAGACAATAATACATGCTAGTAAGAAAGTAAAGAAATTAGAACCCTCACCCATGACTTGTGGGAATACAAACATGGTGCATCTGCTGTGGACAATTAGTTTGGTAGGTTCTCAAAATGTTACACAAAGAGTTACTTTATGACTTGGTTATGCCACTTCCTCAATAATGAAAGCATATATGGACAGAAGAACTTGAACACTTTATCTACGTAAATGTTCACAGCAGCATTAGTCATATTAGCCAAGAAGGAGTACAACTCAAACCAACTGATGAGTGAATAAAGGTGATATACCCTGACAACGGCATATTATTCGACCCTAAAAAGTAATGAAGTACTGATATTTGCTACAACATAGACAAACCTTGAAAACGTTACACTGAGTGAAAGAAGCTAATCACAAAAGGTCACATATTGTATGATTCCATTTCAGGAAACATCCGGAATGGGCAAATTCATGGAGATAGAAAATGTATTAGTGGTTGTCTGGGGCATAGAGGGTTGGAGGACATGGGGGTGATGGCTAGTGGATGTCTGGTTTTTTTCAGGGCTGATGAAAATGTTCTAAAATTGATTAAGATGATAGTTGCATAATTCTGTGAATATACTAAAAAGCATTGAATTTTAGAGTTTAAGTTGAGTAATATAGTATATGGTAGGTGAATTATATTCTAATAAAACTGTTAGGAAATAAATAAAATGAAACAGTTTTTAAACTTAAATTATTGCATAGATATGGTGGCTCACATCTGTAATCCTAGCATTCTCACAGGGCAGTTAGTTTGAGGTCAGGAGTTAGAGACCAGCCTGAGCAAGAGCCAGACTCTATCTCTACTCAAAACTAAAAAACAAAAACAAAAAAAAATTAGCCTGGGGTTGTGGTGTGTATGTATAATCCCAGAACCATGGGAGACTGAGACAGGAAGATTGCTTGAGCCCAGGAGTTTGGGGTTGCTGTGAGCTAAGATGACACCACTGTACTCTGCCTAGGGTGACAGAGTGAGACTCTGTCTAAAAGAACAATTCCAAGATTTAAAAATGTTTTGCCAATTTTCCACTATAATTTGTTTTAAAGAAACAAAAAGCTAGAAAATACGTTGAAATCCTTGGTCTTCACATTGCCAACTTTGCCTAGAAATAATTACTATCATAGAGTTAGGGTGCACCATTCCAATCCTTATTTTCGTCCTTGCCCCTTTGTTAGGTGGAGTGCCTCACTACACAGCCCAGGCTAGCCATGAACTCCTAGACTCAGGTTATCCTCCCACTTCAGCCTCCCTAGTAACTGGGACCACAGGCACATGCCACTACCCTTGGCTCATATTTTTGTTCTTTTAGTCCTTATGTGTATATTTATAAACAAAATATGAGTCTATTTTGAATGTCTTTTGCATTTTTTGTAAGTGTATAATGGAAAATAGCCTTCACAGCTTGCCTTTTACACTTGCATGCTGTTGAAAAATTTTAAATATGTCCATGTAAACACACATAGATCTGCTTCATCTACTTAAATTCTGTATGGCTATGCTAAAATAACACAATAGCTAGTGTTGTAGTGGTGAAAAAAAAATCTGAGGGGAAAAACACATTCCTTGAATATATTTCTGGGAACATGTCTACAAATATTTATCTAGGAGTATACACCTGTAGTTGAAGTTGAAGTTGAAAGCTCTATTTAGGCTAGAGGTTATGATCAGTTTAAATAAAGTACAGTATAAAACCATTATCAAAGTGTTTGTATCAAGTTAGACCCTTGCTGGCAGCATCTAAGAATGGTATTTCCTCCCACCCTGACCATCACTTAGTATTATCATTTCAAATTTTTGTCAATGTGATGGTGGTGAAATAATATCTCATTGCATTTTAATTTAATTTTTTTGATTTCAGGTGAGCTTGGGAATTTTATCATGTGTTTACCACCTTTTTTATGCTTCTGTGACTTTTTTTTTGGTGAGGACTATGTGTATATATATGTACATAAATATATTCTGGACAATAATCCTCTGTTAGTTTTACATATTTCAAAAATCTTTCCTTGATTTGGGTTTGTCTTTCAAGTTTTTAAATAACAGGTTTATCAGATGCAGGTTTTAAATCATTAAATTTAACAATCTATTTCCTGACAGCCATTAGGAACACATCGTACTATGTATTTTCTAAATATTTGAACATTTTGGTTGTGGCAAATGGATCTTAATCCACCTGAAATTTATTTTTTTGCATTATATGAAATACAAAAGTACTTTTGTCCCTTTCCTTAAATGGCACTTGTTCCAGAACCCTTTGCCTACTGATTTATAACTGTTATATAGCAAGTTCTCTATACAGATTTTTGTCTGTTTTGGAATTATTCTCTATTTGACTTTTCTTGTGTCAATGCAATACTGCTTTAATTACTATATCATGTAAGTCTTGCTGTTTTTTCTTGCACCCTACCAGCCTTACATTGACCAATCACAGATTAAATTTGTGAAGCAGAATACTGGAGAAATAAATTTCTCAAAATGATAAGATGTCAGCGTTGGCTCTGGAATGTTATTTGGACAAATTCACAGTGGTGCCTGTTTGTGATATGTGCAATTATCTGCAAATGTTTTGAATTGTGGCCAACTGCTATGATTTAGTTTATTTTTAAAAACTGCTTTTAGACTTTGAATGCTGTATCTGCTGAAAGGTTGTCATCTGAAGTTGTGCAGATGAAACATTGGTGCTATGAGAACAACATACAGCCATTTTTTCAGCTTTTTGCATATAATATAAAACTGGGTGTCTATGGAAAAATCATTTCAAAGACAAAATAACTAAATTCTGGAAATGTAAGTCATAATCATAATATGAGTCATTGTGATAGATAGCAAACGATCTTATATGTATAGAAGAGCTTGGAAAAGATCTTACCATAGTAGTGATTAGCAGTAGCTAAACAGCAACTCTTCTAACCCTGAGTTCTTGATATTTCCTGTTGGGAAAGTTCATCTGAATGTAAAGCCATTAATTAAAACTCAACATTTGTCAAGATGATTTGTCCTCATAGCAGTTTCCCCTCTCAGCTTCCTTATTTCTGTCTTTTGGACCCTTGCCTTTAGAGTTTCCCAGTTTCAAATGTTTGGAGTTATCTTTGATTTATTTTATCTCAATATATTCTCTCTATGACAGGCAGAATAATAACCTCCTTACCTTACCCCAAAGATGTCCATGTCCCAATCTCTGGAACCCATGAATATGCTGTTATATGCAAAGAGGGAATTATAGCTGCTAATCCACTGATCTTAAAGAAAGAAAATTATTGTGGATTGTATGGGCAGTCCCAGTGTAACCACCCAGATCCTTGAAGTGTGAAGGACAGGGACAGAAGAGTCAGTGTCAGAGTGATGTAGACTCAGAAAGACTCAATAGGACATTTCTGGGTTTGAAGATGGAGGGAGCCATGAGTCAAGGGATGCAGGCAGTCTCCAGAACCTGGAAAAGGCAAAAAAACAATCTCCCCATGGAGCCTCCAGAAGGAAGGCAGCCCTACTGACACCTCGATTGTAGCCTAACGAAACCCGTTACACACTTCTGACCTTCCAGAATAGTAAAATAATAAACTTGTGTTGTTCAAAGCCATCATATTTGTGATAATTTGTTAGAGCAGCAATAGGAAACAAATACATGATTCCATTACAAATCACATTTTTTATATGATTCCTACTTTAGACTACCTCTCAAATGTCATTTTCATCTGGATTTCAAATGGCAGCACCTAGTCTTGGCAGTCACCTGTTAGCTCGTGGCTGCTGCAATAGGTTTCTAAGAGTGATATGGGGAACCTAGTCCTACACTGTGAGTCAGGAGACCTCAGTTCCACAGTCTGTCTCTGCTATTAATTAGATGGTGACCTCAGGAAACTGCTCTGCCTACCTTCCACACTCTCCACCCCCAATACACAATCACACACACGCAATCTGAAATGGAACTATTTAGTAAGATGATTATTAAATTTATTTCTAGCCATTGCATAGTCTGTCTCTTGTTTCATCACATCATCAATCTACCCTATACAGCAATCTAGAATTCTTTTCAAAACTCATTTATTATAAATTATACTCTTATGTATTGATTTCTTACTGCTTAGAGATGAAGTTAAGTTCCTGTTAAGGACCTTTAACAATCTGCCTACCGTCCCATATCTCTTTAAGAGATTTTCTTTCCTTGGTTCAGTACCTGTAGCTCAACAGCTAGAATGCCAGCCACATACACCAGAGTTGTGGGTTCGAATCTAGCCTGGGCCTACCAAACAACACTGACAATTGCAACCAAAAAATAGCTGTGTGTTGTAGTTGAGCTACTTTGGAGGCTGAGGCTAGATAATTGCTTAAGCCCAAGAGTTTGAGGTTGCTGTGGGTTGTGATGCCACGGCACTCTATCCAGGGTGACAGCTGAGACTCTGCCTCAAAAAAAAAAAAAAAGAGAGAGAGAGAGATTTTCTTTCCCAAAGCTCCCTACTCATTTCAACAAAAGAGGTCTACCCACTCCCTCCTCACACATGGTCTTTCCAGGCTCTTTCTCTTTCCCACAATATCCATCCCTCTTACATCTGCCTAGTTATCAGAACTCCGCTCTTTTAGTAAGAGGCACAGCAGCAACCACCCCTCTGAGTTTGTACCTGGCCCACAATTACTATGTACACTGTGCATCTCAAATGATTAATAAATTATTGTGAGAACTTCCAAATAACCTAAATTTTTCAACTCGATATCTAAGATTGAGGAGGGTAAAGAGATGATTGATGAGGGATGAAGGAAAAGAGAAACTAGCTCGAAGGGGTAAAGGTTTGCCTTTGAAGTCTCTGGAGAGAGCCAGAAACTGTGTTCGGAACTGATCTAGTTGCTGCTTGCGTTATTATCTCTCTTTCTATGAATATGTAGTGTGTCCTATGGGCATAAGCCCTTAATGACAGGGTCATTTCTAATATTTCTTTCTCTCCCCATCATTAAAAAAAAAAAAATGTACGTCTTACCAATGAAGTTACATGCTTGTTTGCTCGGTGCTGTAATACATAATGACATCAACATACCAAATCCAGTTTTAGTGTCTACAATTCATGGAGATATAAACTCCTTAAGGAAGGATATAATCAATGAGTTCATTAGTTATTTGTTGAAAGCCTGTTTGAGCTTAGTCTATGTTAGCGAAGTAGTCTCCAATGCTGGACCATGTAGACTTTTACTTAGTTTTCTTCATATCTCGGCCTCCAAAGCCCACCTTCCCAGCAGTACTATTTGGTGTTTGCAAGTATGACTCACAGTTCTCTAATCCGTCTTGAATTCCTCTGGTTTCTGGGAGGGAACTCCTCCTACCAGAGGTCCAGCTACCTCATTGCAAGCTGCATAGTCACAGCCACATTGCCAAGGCAGCCAGCTTTAGCCAGTGGGGCAGAGGAAAGCAGCGGCCTTGAATGAATCCAAAAGGTGGCTCATTTTTTTAAAAAAATGGCTATTTCTTAAGAAACTGGGCATCTATGAAAGATTGCATAAAAATTAATTCCATTATGAGAAATGTTTAGATTTCCTTTATCTGGTTAACTCATAATAGTATTTAGTCATGTTCTTTGCTTGAAACTCTTTGTCCAAACCATCTATTCATCCAATAGTTACAGTTCTGAACACAGTGCCATATCCATGGGGTTTCATAACATTGCCATTTTATTCTGAAATTAAAAGGACTTCAGTATGATCTATTTATACCCCTATACCCTGTGATGCTAAAGAATTGATTTGTCATAACGGAGGGGAGCTCTTAGCCCAAGCCTGGGGTAACGATTTTAACCCAAAGCAAACCTGAGTGCTTGGTCTAAAATTCCAAACCCTGTGTCAGCATATATTCATTCTCAAGAATCTAAAATGATAATAGTCAGGTTGGGCACAGTGGCTGCTGCCTGTAATCCTAGCACTGCAGGAGGCCTAGGCAGGTAGATTGCGTGAGCTCAGGAGTTTGAGACCAGCCTGAGCAAGAGCAAGACCTCATTTCTACTAAAAGCAGGAAAACTAGCTGGATGTGGTGGCTCATGCCTGTAGTCCCAGCTACTCCGGAGGCTGCGTCAGGAGGATCACTGGAACCTAAGAGTTGGAAGTTGCTGTGAGCTATAATGACACCACAACACTTGACTCAGGATGACTGAATGAGACTTTGTCTCAAAAAGTAAAAAATAAATAAAACACTAATATTTAGGAAATATTACATACACCTAAATACTATATTTCATTTCTTCTTTTCGTTTTCTGTCTATCATCTTCTATCTTCCTATTTTCCTTTTTCTTTTTTTCCCTCACATTGAAGTTCATTTCTACACGCATATGGTACCAACTGTCAGTAGCATACAAATGCCTCCTTCTCTGGCTTGTCAGTAACATAAATTTTCTCTAATATAACCTAACAAGGAGCTTGCATTTGAAATGTCATTCATTTCTCTAATTTAGTCATAGACTTTAAATCTCTTCTGAAGACTCTGCATCTCTCTCAGACAAATCCCTTTGCCTACATACCATTTTTCTTTCTCACACAGAACATATTTCTACATGACATACTGGAACTAGCTAGGAGATGATGCCTTCAGTGTTTGAAAACCCCATATCTTGGAGCTAATATACCACCAACTAGTTATTTCTGTCATGTATATATATATATATATGTATACATATACACACATACAACACACTACTACCTGAAACCGTGTATCATAGGCGTTCTCCTTCACATGCAAGTGACTCATATAAATGGACTATTGCTACACAGCCACAATCTCTTACATGTCTATTTCCTTCTAATTTTGCTCCCCCTCTCCTACTTCTTTGCCGTTTTTCTCACCACCAGAACTATGACACACAGGGTAACCCAGCCATCGTGCCCAGTGCTGCCTGGAATAGCATTCAGATACAATCCTTTACTAGAATGAACACAATCGGAATCTGGAGAACAGTGCAAAATGTTCCTTTACTTTTATGTCATACCATCTCACTTAAGAATAAAGAATAAGCCTCATACGGTTGCATTTGAGTCCTCTTTTTTTTATAAGAATCCTCACTTCTTTCGTTTTTATCTTTCCACACTTGTTGCTGGTAATGGTGGGGGCCTCCCCCCTGTAATGTGCTAGCTCTATCTTGAGAGCGCACAGGAGGATGGCTGACTGCTTACACTCTTCCTGGAAGTAATCCGGGGCATCTCAGAATTTTCAGAATGGAACAACTCTAAGGCAGACAAACCTTTCTTTTTCTAATATCGGTCATTCCTCAAAAAAATTTTAGTGCATGATCATGCTATAAAAACTAGAGCTGAGGACAGAAAGAGACAGAAAGAGATGAAGAAGACAGCCCACTCCTACCACAAATATGTAACAGCTGGCTGAACATAGCAGACACAGATGCCCAGAGTCTTGGAGCCCGGGCTGGGCATGGTTGGAATGACTGAAGTCTTTAGGTCTAAATGAGGCGGTTGTTTTGGGCAAAAGTACCAGACTGACCATCCTGAATAGTAGACAGGCTTTGAGGAAATTGCCTGAGTATGTCCTCAGGAACTCAGTCTAGCCTTTATGATAGCAGGGTGGCTCCTGGGATGCCTGCAAAATGTGACTAATGCCTGAGACTTACCAAGAAAGGTGTACATAGCAACAAAGATGGAACAATAGTGAGCACAAAAACTGAAAATGAGGAAGAGGCCAATGCAGACTTCAAGGTAGCAGTTGTTGACAGTAGTTTCGGAGAGTCAAACAGCGTAGGATGGAATTTCTTGGCCAGCTCTGTCAGGGCAAGGCCCCAGTGCTCTGGGAGAGACATTCTCCAATGGGCCCTAATGGTCCCTGTGCAAGAAATCAAGCTCTCACAGATCTTGACCTCGACCATTGTTGAGGGTTACATTTGCAGGAATGAGGTACATCTTCCCCTAGGTAAAGAACTGACTTGTCACGTTTGAAAGTGATTCTCTAAGCACAGTGTCCCTCTCTCCAATGAGAGTGCAGGCATGTCTATGGGCTCCTCTGTGTCATCTCCATGGAATTTGGGGGTGGGGTATCCATGGGAAGTTGATGCAAGCCAATGTGAAGCTCATGCTGCTGCTGTGCCATGAGTAACAAAGCCCTTGGTCTCTGACTCGAGAGTCTTGTACCCTTTGCCATTGTCTGTGTCCCAGTTAGCAGGCCAGACTACTAGCCTGAAAGTAGAGTAAAATCTCAGACCATTCACAGTTCCTGACAGCTCCATTCCCAGGACTTAAAACAGGACCCAGGAAAGAGGCCTTTCAATTTGTTAAATAAATTCCGTACTTAAAAAATATTCAAATTTGGTTTACCTTACTATAAACCTCACTTACAAATACTGAATTAGTCAACATATACTTTCAAAAATCACATGGCATTTTATGTATTACTGAACAAGTGTGTGGTTGGTGTTCACTGTTCAAACTTAAATAAAATGAAGTTAATAGAAATGCCTCTCATCTCTGAATACTTACCAAATCAGGTATTAGTCAGTTACCAAGGAATATCTGAAAAAGCATCAAAATCATAATTGCACAAAATTACATAAAGTTTTTAATTCATTTGTTTAATTTCAAAAATAGCCATTTTTATGAAAATAGTGAATACCAATAATAAGAACAAAGAAAGATTTTTCATCATTAACTTTTCAGTGTATCCAGACCAGGATCCAACTCAAAAGCTTTGTTAAAAGAAGCAATCTGCCCTTCTCCTTAAGGAAGGCCTTGATCCCAGGCCCTCTAAGACATCAGGGATAATCCTCTCACTTGTGTCTATAATTAGTTTATTAATAACACAAAACACCTCCGAAGAGCGATCCCTTTCAATAGAATTGTCTTTTATTTATACAGAATGACACAGCTTAGACTTGAGCTAACATTTGCAGGACAGGTGCTGGGCACCAGTGGGAGTGCTGTGTACTTTCACATAAACAGGGACCCGTAACCTCTTAGCAACATGTGCCCACTGTTAAGTCTCTGTAACTGGTTCATTGTTTTCTTCTCTGTATTTTGCAATCCTTTTTTGCATGAGGGCTCCACACCTTTCTAAATACTTGGTAATTTATGGAAAGGCAGCCTTTTTTTTTTTTTTTTTTTCCTGGTGAGAGTTGTAGAATTTGTTTCAACTGAAAACATCCCTTTCATTTCACAAACTGTGACACAGCCTCCAGGAGTGCATGGAACAAACTTCCGTGAGCAAAACGGATCATTAGCATTTAATCCAAACCTTTAAGAATGGTGATTGCCTCAAAATGATCTTCCTAAATAACCTTCTCTAGATACCTAAAACTATTTTGAAGATGAAAAGCACTTTTCTGTAAGGAGAGAGTAAAATGGGATCCTGAAGATAACCTTATGACGGTGGCGTTTTCACCACCACTCAATGTCCAAACAATTCACTCACAGAGGATTCTGGAACTTTGGGATTTGAACTAATGTGGCCATTAAAATCTTAACTTTATAAATGAATGTCAAAGAAATCATTTAGATTATTCAGATCATTATATTGGGCTGAAAAAATAATTCCCTTTGGAGAAAAGAAATGTGATTTTCCTAGCAGATGTTGTACCTAGTAACAAAGCAAGATTTAATAAAATGTGTGTGTATTTCCTACATCCTCACATAACCAGTAGAACAAATAATTATGCGGATTTGCTTCACTTAATCTCTGAAACTGAATTTATTATTATTAATTCAGAATATTAGGGATACACATATTTTGTTTACATACTTTGTTTTTTATAGATTGAGTCATTTATAAGTATGCCCTTCACCCAGGTAGTGTGCACTGTGATTGGGCTGCAACCCAGCCCTTTCTCTCTCCTCAACCCAGCTTGATTTTCATTGACATTTACTTCTGTATGTGCACCTAAGTGTTGGCTGATCAATTCCAATTTAACACTGAGCACATGTGTATTTGCTTCTCCATGCCTGTGATGCCTCACTCGGAAGAATGGCAAAAACAAATCAGATGATCAATCTTGGTTCAGTACCCACAGCACAGTAATTACGGTGCCAGCCACATACACCAAGGCTGGGAGATTCAAACCTGGCCTAGGTTGGATGGTACCTGTGGCTCAAAGCAGTAGGGCGCTGGCCCCATATAATGGAGGTGGCGGGTTCAAACCCAGCCCCAGCCAAAAACTGCAAAAAGAAAAAAAAAAAAAGAAAAAACCTGGCCCAAGCCAGCTAAACAACAATGACAACTACAACAAAAAAATAGCCAGGTGGTGTGGCAGGCACCTGTAGTCCAAGCTGCTTGGGAGGCTGAGGCAAGAGAATCGCTTAAGCCCAAGAATTTGAGGTTGCTGTGAGCTGTGATGTCACAGCACTCTACCAAGGGCAACATAGTGATACTCTGTCTCAAAAAAAAAAAAAATCAATCTTCTCACAAAAGGAAAATAAAATTGTATTTTTTTTGTATTCACCTTTTAAGCATTTTATACCATTACTAGTCACATCTACTTTCTTGAATATTCTTTCTACATTTACTATATGTTACAATCATCCCTTTACTGGTCTGTCACCACTGCTGAAGACTGAAGATCCTTAATAGTAAAGATCATTTTGTATTGTTTAAGTATATTTGTATAATCATACCTAGCCAACTGTTTGGGAAATTGTAAATTA
>CAUYON010102274.1:0-13487 GCA_963573935.1 Arctocebus calabarensis | reverse complement strand
CCAGGGTGACAGCTTGAGGCTCTGTCTCAAAAAAAAATAATAATAAATAAATAAATAATAAATATAAAAATCATTGGGGGCCAGATCAGGTGAGTAGGGAGGGTGTTCCAATACAGTTATTTGTTTACTGGCTAAAAAATCCCTCACAGATAGTACTGTGCAAGCTGGTGCATGTCATGCACCAGGTGATGCAAAAGCCACACCTTTTTCATGACAAGATTTTCAGTAAAGATTTTCCTGTTTCTCTATCAATGTTTACTTGAATGTTGTGCTTCTCAGAGGCAGTGGATGATTTTTTGACGTACAGTTCAATGAAGTTTGCAATTATTTTGTCAGTTCTGTTCATTATTGGCCACTCTGATCTCTCTTCACCAGTGACACTTTCTCTCCCCTTAGAAAAACATTAATCCACTTGTACACTGCCATTTTCTTTTCTTTTCTTTTCTTTTCTTTTTTTCAGACAGAGCCTTAAGATGTCACCCTGGGTAGAACGCCGTGGCATCACAGCTTACAGAAACCTCCAACTCCTAGGTTTAAGCGATTCTCTTGCCTCAGCCTCTGGTAATTGGAGGTTGCTGTGAGCTGTGATGCCACAGCACTCTATCCAGGATGACAGCTTGAGGCTCTGTCTCAAAAAGAAAGAGATACTGCTACTACTTGGAAAGATTTAACCACTGAAAAGCCCAAATACATCCTAGCACTCTGGGAGGCCAAGGCGGTGGGGGGGGATTAGTTGAGCTCATGGATTTGAGACCAGTCTGAGCAAGAGTAAGACCTTGTCTCTAAAAATGCCTGGGTGTCATGGGCGTGTAGTCCCAGCTACTCAGGAGGGTGAGGCAAGAGGTTCACTTGAGCCCAGGAGTTTGAGGGTTGCTGTGAGTTATGATGACACCACAACACTACTCAATGTTACAGAAGGAAATTCTGTCTCCAAAAAAAAAAAAAAAAAAATTTAACTTTTGACTTCCCCAAAACCTGACTATCAATGGCCTACTCTTCATGGGAAGCCTTACTAATAACATAAATAGTTGATTAGCACACATTTTGTATATGTATAATATACTATATTCTTATGACAAAAGTAAGCTAGAAGCAGGTGCAGTGGCTCATACCTGTAATCTCAGCACTTTGTGAGGCCAAGGTAGGAGGGTCAAGGATCACTGGAGGCCAGCAGTTCAAGACTAGCCTCGGCAACACAGGCAGACCCTGGCTCTACAAAAATATAGAAAAATTAGGTGGGTTGGTGTTGTGTCCTTGTAATCCCTGCTATTTGGGAGGCTGAGGCAGGAGGCTCACTTGAACCCAGGATTTTTAAGGGTGCAGTGAGCTGTGATGACGCCAGACTCTGGCCCAGGCAACAGAGAGAGAATCCTGTATTAAAAGGAAAAAAAAGAAAAGACCAAAAAGAATTCACAGGAGGAGAAAATACAGTATATTTACTATTCGTGAGGCGCATATTCTGAGGTGCAAGTGTGCATGCGAATCATCATAAAGGTTTTCATCTCCTGGTAGTGGTCTTCACATCAAGTGGGCTGAGGAAGAGGAGAGGGTGGTCTTGCTGTGTCAGGTGTGTCAGAAGCAGGAAGAGGTGGACGGGAAGGCGAGCGGCTGACATGATCGTGTGTAAATGGACCCACACAGTTAAAACCCCATGTATTATTCTAGGTCAACCATACTTAAGACTCCTGTAACGTAAGACGACTGTACTTAAAACCTTCCCGAAGTCGGGCTGCGGCCCCTTTAAGAAACAGTAAAGCCCCTCAGTTTTCCTAGAAGAGCGCTCCGAGGCTGCAGCGCCTCTCCGCCCTCCACCCCTCCACCCTGCGGGAGTTCGCGCCTGGGGCTCCCGGAATTGTAGTGGCAACTACTTTACCCAGAAAGCCGCGCGCGGAGAGACGGTGCGTTGATCCAACGAAAACGCAGGACAGCGATATTTCCATGGAACGCATCTCCCGGGCGGGGACTTCCGGCGTCTTAGCTGCGGTCATTTTGGCCGCCCTCGGGACAATCTCGGTCAGCCTCTTTCGAGCGCTGCATCGGGATCGAAGCGACGATCCGAGAAGGCTCGAGAGACGGGTCTGAGGGTTGATGCTGGTGGCCGCCGCTGTGTCCGCATCTCCGCTGGGTCATCTGCCGCTTCTGACTCGGATCAGCTCAGTGACCGATGGCGGCGGCCGCGCCGAGGGACCCGGCTCCAGTGAGTGCGTGTGCTCTGGGCCCCACCCGCCATCCCTGACCCCAACACCTGAATTCTAAAGCCCCAGTCAGGGCCGCCTGCTCACGTTCCTGCAGCCCTGACTCCGGCGTCCACGATAGTGAGGCGCTTGCGGGTGGACGCCCTGTTTCTGGCGTTCAGGTCGGTGCGGGGTGGGAGGGCGTGACAAGCAGAGGGACCGGCGGGTGCCAAGGGTCGGAGGCTCGACTGAGCTCGGAGGATTTGGGAAACCTGGGTTCCACGTTGTTATTGCAGAGAGCAAAGTTTAAGATAGTTTCGCACCTGCATTAGTGGATCTTATTCTTAGGGAGATGAGCGCCATGGAGAGTTTTGAGTGGATGAAAAACACGATCTGAGCGGGGTTTGAAGAGCCCTCAGAAGTCTGTTCATTGGCAGAACAGATTATAGAGCAGTGTTTTTCAGTCTGCTATAGAGGGTGATGAAGACATAGAGGCAGAAAAGGAGGCTATTTTTTCCAAGGTCATACTACTGGTGTGAGGCAGCAGTAGGGATGAAGCCACAGAGGTTAGACAGGCAATCCGAAGTTACCTGATTCTGGGGCCGGGGACCACCATGATCACATCCGTCTAGGGCCTGCCTCTTTCCACAGGTTCCCATGGCTGCAGAAGTGCTTTTGAAACTTACACAGGTAAGTGGAGGGTATCCTAACCTCACTGGTCTGGAAACCAAATCATATTTTCTCTGAATTTGTAATGTTATGGGACTCTTCACCTCCTATTCTCTAAGCCCTTAGGTCTGGGAATCTTGGAGAATCCCCAACCTCAGGGTCGTGGGTCCAGGCCAGTAGTTATATTGATGTGTTTCCATTTGGGGCAGCCATTGGAAAGAGATGTAGAAGTTTATGATAGGAACAGGTACCAGCATGTGGAACTGCTTTGAGGTGAGGCTGAGCTGGTTTCTAGTGGTAACAAACTCCAGGCACTGCCTGTGAAGCTTGGGGTGTATTGTGAAGGAAGTGGGAATTTGGGATCAGAGGAGGAAGGTTATCTTACACAGGTGTTTCAGAGTGGAAAACAGAATGAACACAATGACCAGTGGAAATATGAAGAGAGAGCACACATGCCAGTGGCGCCATGGTCTAGTTTCTCCTCTGAGTTGGGGATCTTTGGAGGAGGAGAGCATGGTGGCAGATGTGTGGGGGGACATGGATTGGGAGTCTTCCAGAATGACACTATTCATTGTTTCATCAGTCCCTGTCATACCAGGCCAGTGTGACCTTTGAAGATGTGGCTGTATACTTCTCCTGGGAGGAATGGGATCTCCTTGATGAGGCTCAGAAACACCTGTACTTTGATGTGATGCTGGAGAACTTTGCACTTACATCCTCCCTGGGTAAGGCCCTCATACTTACTCTTGTGCCCTGGATTAGGTTCTGTCTTTCTCCTTTTCGACAGGAGCAGCTCTATCCTTATACCTGAACCATAGGTACTGCTTCTTTCCCCAGTTTGCCGAGTAGGTGCTGTGGGCTGAGTGCATGCCTACTTCCCTCCCATTGTCATCCTGTCCCCAAGGACTCAAGGGTTTGAGATCAGTCTTACAGTAAGCCTAATAAATCCCACCTGCTTTTATCAGTAGTCTTGTAATAAGCCTAATAGATCTCACCCAGCTTGCCTTCTCCCTGTCTGATAACTGCCAAAATTTCATTCCCTTTCTGTACATGACATTTCTTTGTATCTGACTATGCCATGAAATGTTATTGATATTGTCACTGTTTACACAAATTGCTCTTATAAGAACTTCCTCAGGCCTGGCAAGCTGGCTCACACCTATAATCCTAGCAATTGGGAGGCCGAGGTGGGTAGATTGTCTGAGCTCACAGGTTCGAGATCAGCCTGAGCCAGAGCAAGACCTCGTCTCTAAAAATAACTAGGCATCATGGTCAGCACCTGTAGTCCCAGCTCTTGGGAGGCTAAGAGAATCGCTTAAGCCTGGGAGTTTAAGGTTGCCGTGAGCTATGCTGCCACAGCATTCTACCAAGGGTGACAGTAGTGAGACTGTTTTAAAAAAAAAAAAAAAGAAGAACTTCCTCAGGCTGGGCACCATGGCTTATGCATGTACTAGCACTCTTAGAGGCTGAGGTGGGTGGAGAGCTTGAGCTTAAGAGTTGGAGACCAGCCTGAGCAAAAACGAGATCCTGTCTCTACTCCAAATAGAAAAAAGGAGGCAAGAAGATCGCTTGAGCCCAAGAGTTGGAGGTTGCTGTGAGCTACGATGCCATGGCGTATGCTACCCAGGGTGATAGATTGAGACTATGACTCAAAAAGAAAATAAAAGAACTTCTTCCAAGTTTTTTTTTTTTTTAATTGTGGTAACATATACGTAACAAAATTTACCATCTTAATCATTTTAAGTAGATAATTCAGTGGCATTTAATACATTCACATCATTGTGTAACCATCACCAGCATCCTTCCAAAGAACATTTTTGTCTTGCAAAACTGAAACTCTGTACCCATTAAGCAATAACTCCTCCCATCATTGCCAACCATTGTAGTATTTTGTCTATATGACTTTGTCTACTCTTAAGTACTTCATATGATTGGAATTATACAGTATTTATTCTTTTATGTCTGGCTTATTTCACTTAGCATAGTATCTTCAAGGTTTATCAATGTTGTAGTATGTCAGAATTTCCTTCTTTTTTTTGGATCATCTCCCTTTGTCACCCTTGGTAGAGTACCCTGGTGTCACAGCTCACAGCAACCTTGGGCACAAGCAAATCTCTTGCCTCAGCCTTCCAAGTAGCTGGGACTACAGGCACCTACCACAATGCCCAGCTTTTTTTTTTTTTTTTTTTAGGGTAGGGTCTCACTTTAGTTCAAGCTAGTCTCAAACTTGTAAGCTCAGGCAGTCCACCCATCTTGGCCTCCCAAACTGCTGGGATTACAGGGATGAGCCACTGCGCCAGGTCTGTTTTCTGTTTTTTTTTTTTTTTTTTTTTTTTGATACTAGTCATCCAGGTACATGTGAGATGATATCTCACTGTGGTTGTGATTTGCATTTCCCTGAAAACCACTGAGAATGAGCATTTATTCCTGTTCTAATTGGCCATTTGTACGTCTTCTCTGGAGAATTGATTTTTTTTTTTTTTTGAGACAGAGCCTCAAGCTGTCATCCTGGATAGAGTGCTGTGGCATCACAGCTCATAGCAACCTCCAATTCCTGGGCTCAAGCAAATCTCCTGCCTCTGCCTCCCAAGTAGCTGGGACCACAGGTGCCCGCCACAACGCCCAGCTATTTTTTGGGGGGGGGGGGTTGCAGCTGTCATTGTTGTTTGGCAGGCCAGGGCTGGATTCAAACTCGCCAGCTCAGGTGTACATGGCTGGCACCTTAGCCCGTTGAGCCACAGGCACCAAGCCAAAAATCAGAGTTTTTTATTGCTGACTTTTTTGTTTTTGTTTTTGTTTTTGTTTTTTGTTTTTTGTTTTTTGTTTTTTTGAGACAAAGTCTCCAGCTGTCGCCCTGGGTAGAGTGCCATGGCATTACAGCTCACAGCAACCTCAAACCTTGGACTTACGTGATTCTCTTGTCTCAGCCTCCCAAGAAGCTGGGACTACAGGCACCCGCCACAATGCCCGACTATTTATTGCTGAGTTTTAAAAGTTCTGTGTTCTGGATATTAATCTCTTATCAGATATGTGATCTACAAATGTTTTCTGTCATTCTGTGGGTTGCCTTTTTAGTGTATTGATGGTAGCATTTGATATCCAAGTTTCTTGTTTTAATGAGAGTTCAGTTTGTCTTTTAATACCTATGCTTTTGGTGTCATATCTAAGCAATTGTTGAAAAGTCCAATGTCATTAAAGTTTTCCTATTTTCTTCAAATTGTATTAGTTTTAGCTTATACATTCAGATCACGGATCCATTTTGAGTTAATTTTTGTATATGGTGTCAGGTAACTGTCTAACTTCATTATTTTGGATGTGGATATTCAGTTTCTCTGGCATCATGTGTTGAAAAGTCGGTCCTTTTCCCCATTAAATGGTCATGGCTCCCTTGTCTAAAATCATTTGACCAGGTATTTGAGGGTTTATTTCTGGGTTATCTGTTCTATCCTGTTGGTCTGTATGTCTGTCTTTATGTCAGTACCACACTATTTTAATTATTATAGCTTTGCAGTAAGTTTTGACATTGGGAGGTGTGTCTTCAATTTTTTTTTTTTTCCATTAAATCATAGCTGTGTACATTAATGCAACCATGGGGTACAATGTGCTGGTTTTATATACAATTTGAAATGTTTTCATCAAATTGGTTAACATAGCCTTCACGGCATTTTCTTAGTTATTGTGTTAAGACATTTATATTTTACACCTAGTATATTTCATGTGTACCCTTGTAAGATGCACCATAGGTGTGGTCCCACCAATTACTCGCCCTCCACCTAACCTCCCCCCTTTCCTCCCCTCTCTCTTTTTCCCCTTCTTCTTGAGCTATAATTGGGTTATAGCTTTCATAAGAAAACTATAAATTGGTTTCATAGTAAGGCTGAGTACATTGGATACTTTTTCTTCCATTCTTGAGATATGTTGTTAAAAAGAATATGTTCCAGCTCCATCCATGTAAACACGTAAGAGGTAAAGTCTCCATCTTTCTTTAAGGCTGCATAATATTTCATGGTGTACATATATCACAATTTATTGGTCCATTCATGGGTAAATGGGCACTTGGACTTCTTCTATGACTTAGCAGTTATGAATTGGGCTGCAATAAACATTCTGGTACATATCTTTGTTATAATATGATTTTTGGTCTTCTGGATATATACCTAGTAGAGGAATTGTAGAATCAAATGGCAGGTCTATTTTTAGATCTCTAAGTGTTCTCCAAACATCTTTCCAAAAGGAATGTATTAGTTTGCATTCCCACCAGCAATGAAGAAGTGTTCCCTTTTCTCCACATCTCTGGTTTGGGGATTTTGTGATGTGGGCTAATCTTACTAGAGTTAGATGATATCTCAAAGTAGTTTTGATTTGCATTTCTCTGATGATTAAGGATGATGAGCATTTTTTCATGTGTCTGTAGGCTGTGCACCTGTTCTTTTTTTTTTCTGGCTGGGACTGGGTTTGAACCCACCACCTCCAGTATATGGGGCCGGCACCCTACTCCTTTGAGCCACAGGTGCTGCCTGTGCCTCTCTTCTCCAGAGAAGTTTCTCTTCAATCCCTTGCCCACCCTGAGATGGGATCACTTATTCTTTTCTTGCTAATACATTTGAGTTCTCTGTGGATTCTGGTTATTAAACCTTTGTCAGAGACATAACCTACACATATCTTCTCCCATTCTGAGGGCTGTCTGCTTGCTTTATTTACTGTGTTCTTGGCTGTGCAGAAGCTTTTTAGTTTGATCAGGTCCCAGTAGTGTATTTGATGTTGCTTCAATTGCCTCAGGGGGGCCCTCATAAAATATTTGTCCAGGCCGATTTCTTCAAGAGTTTTCCCTGCACTTCTAGTATTTTTATAGTTTCATTTGTTAAGTTTAAATCTTTAATCCAGTGAGAGTCTATCTTAGTTAATGGTGAGAGGTGTGGGTCCAGTTTCAGTCTTCTACAGGTCACCAGCCAGTTCACCCAGCACCATTTGTTAAATAGGGAATCTTCCCCATTAAATATTTTTAATTGGCTTGTCAAAGACCAAATAACAGTAAGAAGCTGGGTTCATCTCTTGGTAAACATCTACCTCTGTATTTTTGTGCCAGTACCATGCTGTTTTGATCACTGTCAATTTATAGTATAGTTTGAGGTCTGATAGCATAATTCCTCCTGCTTTGTTTTTATTTCTGAGTAATGTCTTGGCTATTTGAGGTTTTTTTCTGATTCCATATAAAACGAAGTATTATTTTTTCAAGATCTTTAAAGTATGACAGTGGAGCTTTAATAGGGATTGCATTAAAATTGTATGTTGGGGGCAGCACCTTTGGCTCATAGAGTAGGGCGCTGGCCCCATATACCGAGGGTGGCGGGTTCAAGCACAGCCTTGGTCGAACTGCAAAACAGAAAAATAGCCAGGTGTTGTTGTGGGCGCCAGCAGTCCCAGCTACTCGGGAGGCTGAGGCAAGAGAATTGCTTAAGCCTGGGAGTTGGAGGTTGCTGTGAGCTGTATGAGGCCACTGCACTCTACAGAGAGCCATAAAGTGAGACTCTGTCTCTACAAAAAAAGAAAAAAGAAAAAATTGTCTGTTGCTTTGGGTAGTATGGACATTTTAACAATGTTGATTCTCCCCAGCCATGAGTATGGTATGTTTTTCCATTTGTTAACATCTTCAGCTATTTCTTTTCTTAGAGTTTCATAGTTCTCTTTATAGAGATCTTTCACGTCCTTTGTTAGGTAAACTCCCAAATATTTCATCTTCTTTGGCATTACTATGAACAGAATAGAGTCCTTGACTGTTTTTTCAGCTTGACTATTGTTGGTATATATAAAGGCTACAGATTTATGAGTATTGATTTTATAACTTGAGACGCTACTGTATTCCTTGATCACTTCTAAGAGTTTTGTAGTAGAATCCCTGGTGTTTTCCAGATATATAATCATATCATCTGTGAAGAGTGAAAGTTTCATCTCTTCTGACCCTATATGGATACCCTTGATCGCCTTTTCTTCCCTAATTGCAATGGCTAAGACTTCCATTACAATGTTAAAGAGCAGTGGAGACAGTGGGCAACCTTGCCTGGTTCCTGATCTGAGTGGAAATGATTTCAATTTAGAATAAGATTGCAACTCCTTTTTTTTCTGAGTTCCATTTGCCTGAAAAATTGACTTCCAACCCTTAACTCTGAGTTTTAATTTGTCTTTTGACAAGAGGTGAGTTTCTTGCAGACAACAGATAGATGGCTTCTGTTTTTTAATCCGATCAGCCAATCTATGCCTCTTCAGTGAGGAATTCAAGCCATTGACATTTATTGAAATAATTGATAGATGTGAGAGCATTCTATTCATCTTATTTTGTGAACGTTCTTTGGTTAGTTTTGTCTTTTGCATCATTGGGGAAACTAGGTTCTGTCCTAAAATTTTCTGGGTGTTTACTTTGCTGAAGGGTCATTGTGATAGTCAGTATGTAGGAAAGGTTGAAATATTTCCTGTAAAACTGGTCTTGTTGTGACAAATTTCCTCAATGTTTGCATATCAATAAAAGATTTGATTTCTCCATCAATTTTGACACTTAGCTTGTTGGGGTATAGAATTCTGGGCTGGAAATTGTTCTGTTTAAGTAGGTTAAAGATAGATGACCATTGTATTCTGGCTTGAAAAGTTTCATTAGAGAAGTCTATGATCACCCTGATAGGTTTGCCCTGTAGGTCAGTTGGCACTTACTCCTGGCAGCTTGCAAGATCTTTTCTTTGTCTTAACTTTGGATAAAATCATCACAATGTGCCTTGGAGAAGTTCTATTTGTGTTGAGGCAACCAGGGGACCGATATCCCTCTGAGAGGAGTATGTCAGAATCTTTGATGATATTTGGGAAATTTTCATTTACAAAATTCTCTAGAATGACTTCCATTCCTCTGGGATATTCTTCTTCTCCTTCAGAGATACCTATAACTCATATGTTTGAATGCTTCATAAAGTCCCATAATTCTGTCAGTGAACATTCTGCTTTCTTCCTCTTCTTTTCAGCCTCTTTAACTATCTGAGTTATCTCAAGAGCCTTATCCTCTACCTCTGAGATTCTTTCTTCTGCATGGTGTAATCGATTGTTAATTCTTTCTGTTGCATCCTTAAGTTCCCTAATTGACTGCTTCAGCTCCTTCAGCTCTGCTATATCCTTTTTATATTCTTCGTACCACTCATCTCTTATTTGATTCTGTTTTTGAATATCCTTTTGGTTATGATCCACTTTCTCAGCAATTTCTTTCATTGCTTTTTTATTGTTTTCCACTTTCTCAGTAATTTCCTTTATTGTTTTCATTGTCTGAACTTTAAATTCCCCCTCTGTCATTTCTATATAGGAGGGATCTTCCACGGTAGCTACGTCATGGTCCCTAAAAGGGGTTACTCTGGCCTGAGATTTCATGTTGCCAGAATTTTTCTGCTGATTCTTCCTCATGAGTGCTTTCTTGTATCTGTTTCCTTACCCTAATTTTCCTGTCACTTCTTTTTGCTCTTTAAGTTACTGTGGCACTGGCCAGACGTTTTAACAAGTCCTTCTTGTGCAAGACCAGAAGGATGAAAAGATTAAAGAGCAAGAAGGGAATAAGGATTTAAAGAAGAGAGAGAGAGGGAAAAAGAAAAAAAGAGAGAGAGAGAAAGAAGAGGGAGTGAGTAAAAAGAAATATTGACAAAAAGAAGAGAGGCAGTGAGAGAGAAACAGGAGAAATATAGGTGTGCGGTAGGGTACTAGGGCCCAACCTTAGAGACCCCCTACCTCTGGGGGTGCTGGGTTGGCTGATTCTCTTGAGGTCAGCAGCTCTTAGCTAGCCAGCTCAGACACAGTACCCCACCTCCACCAGATAGAGAGGAAAGACAAAAATAGTGTAAATCAAACTGACAGAAACCCTTATGAGGTAGAATTGGGGGGGGGGGAGAATAATAGGGACAAAAACACTAGCAAAAATGAAATGCTATTTGTTGAAGAAGGCAAAAATGGAAGATTGTATTTAAGCTAGAATGGTGAAAAAAAAAAAAGAAAAGAAAAGTCAAGGAAACATGTTAAAATTAAAAAAAACAAAAAACAAAAACCCCACAACCAAGCAGTATATATATCTTTCTAAGTATTGACCGGGCAAAAGGTGATCTTCTGAGGTATGAGATGTTAATCATAATATGATACAGCTGTACAAGGTGGGAGCTGGAGTCTTTTGCTGATTACTCAGATCCTGCAGGTTTGGGAACCCAAATAACTACTCAACCCACTCAAAAGACACTCCAAGCCATACACCTTGACCAAGCAGAAGCTTTCCAGGGACAGCACTTATCCCTGGGATCTCTTCTGGCATGGCTGCCTGCTTATCCAGTGCACCAAGTCCAATCTCACCCTATGTCCCTAAGGGCCACAGCTGTCAATCTGCCAAGCACTTGGATCTCCGCACTTCCCCAGTGGCACAGTCCCCGTTTGGGGCAGCTCGGTCAATAGATTACTCACCCCAGATCTCCCAGCGAATCCAGGCGCTGCAACACGCAGGGGCAGCCCACAGCTGAACGATATTAGCTCCTTTCCGGCTCAGCGGCTCAGTCTGGGGCTCCAGACAACACCCAAAGTCATCCACACACTGGCCCAAGATCTCCCAAGGCAGTTCAATCTAGTGTCCAAGTCAAAAAAAAAAACCCAAAACAGTCCCCAGGTAAGGCTTTTCTTGCTTGCAAGCTAGCCGTTGCTGTAGTTACAGCTGCAGGCAGCCTCCGACCGAACAAATGCACCCACCACTTGCCAATTTTCCACCACTTCAGTCCTCCTAGTGGGGTCCAGAAGTCTCTCACTGACCTCCTGTATCACCAAAGGGAAGCTCTGGGCCAAACCCACCAGCCAGAGATGCCTGGGGTCCTCTCTCCCACTCTCATTGCACCTGGCTGCACAGAAGCTGCTACTCGGCCACTGTCTTTCCCCCTTTCCACCTCAGATACATGTGGATTTAAAGCAACTAAAGTTAAAAAAGATAATGATGGTCACTTTATATTGGTTAAGGGAAAAATACAACAAGAAGACATTTCAATATTAAATATTTATGCATCCAATTTAAATGCTCCCAAATTCGTGAAACAGACCCTGCTTAGTTTGAGCAATATGATATCCCATAACATCATAATAATGGGACTTTAATACCCCTCTCTCATAGCTGGAAGGATCCTCCAAACAAATTAAATAAAGATAATTAGAGACTTAAGTGAGACTTTAGAACAACTGTGCTTGGTAGATGTATATAGAATGCTCCATCTCAAAGATGTAGAATATACATTCTTCTCATCATCCCATGGAACATTCTCCAAAATTGACCATATCCTAGGACACAAAACAAACGTCAGCAGGATCAAAAGAATTGAAATTCTACCTTGCATCTTTTCAGACCACAAGGCACTGAAGGTGGAACTCAATTACAACAAAAATGCTCCCTCACACAAAGGCATAGAAGTTAAACAACCTTGTGCTAAATGACACTTAGGTGCAGCAAGAAATAAAAAAAGAAATCATTAACTTCCTTGAGTATAACAACAATGAAAACACAAATTACCAAAACCTGTGGGATACAGCAAAAACAGTCCTGAGAGGAAAATTTATAGCTTTAGAAGCCTATATTCAAAAAACAGAGAGCATATCAACAAATTTACAAGCCATCTGATAGAATTGGAAAAAGAAGAACAATCTAAGAACCCAGCAGAAGAAAAGAAATAGCCAAAATTAAATCAGAAATCAATGAAATTGAAAACAAAAGAATCATTCAGAAAATTAATAAAACAAGGAGCCGGTTTTTTGAAAAAATAAATAAAATAGATAAGCCTTTGGCCAGACTAACTAGAAATAAAAAGGTAAAATCTCTATAACTTCCATCAGAAATGATAAAGGGGAAATAACAACTGATGCTACAGAAATACAAGAGATTATCTTTGAATACTACCAGAAACTTTATGCCCAGAAATTTGACAATATCAAGGAAATAGATCAATATTTGGAATCACACCCTCTCTCTAGACTTAGCCCAGATGAAATAGATGTTCTGAACAGACCAATTTCTAGCACTTAGATCAAAGAAACCATAAAAAATCTCCCAACAAAAAAATGCCCTGGTCCGGATGATCTCACACCAGAATTTTATCAAACTTTCAAAGAGTTTATTCCTATACTAAAGAAATTGTTCCAAAAAATTGAGGAGGAAGGAATCCTCCCAATATGTTCTATGAAGCAAACATCACCCTAATACCAAAACCAGGTAAAGACCCAACTAAAAAGGAGAATTTTAGACCAATTTCACTAATGAATATTGATGCAAAAATTCTCAGCAAAATCTTGGCCAATAGATTACAGTTTATCATCAGAAAACTTATACATCATGATCAAGTAGGTTTTATCCCAGGGATACAGGGTTGGTTTAATATTTGAAAGTCTATAAACGTTATTCACCATATCAACAGAAGCAGAACCATATGATCCTGTCAATAGATGTGGGAAAAGCATTTGATAAAATTCAGCATCCCTTTCTAATTAAAACACTGAGGAGCATAGGTATAGGTGGCACATTCCTTAAACTCATAGAGGCTATCTATGACAAACCCACAGCTAATATTTTACTGAATGGAGTAAAACTAAAAGCTTTTCCTCTTAGAA
>CAUYON010102273.1:0-19097 GCA_963573935.1 Arctocebus calabarensis | reverse complement strand
GTTTTCATATGGTAAACGAGAGAATATCATGAATGGTATGTCAATCAGGTTGATAGAATGTCTCAGATTGCATGTGAAGCCCCCACACTGTACCCCATGGTTGAACTAATGTACACAACTATGATTCAATAAAAAAAAAAATGGAATTGGAAAGGCAATATAATATAATTAAGAGCTTTTTTTTTCATACTGTAGAATCACCTTTTTATTTTGGGTGAAAACCCACAGTAATTTTGGGGGTTGTAGCTCGGCGCCTGTGGCTCAACAGGTTAAGGTACCAGCCACGTACACCTGAGCTGGTGGGTTCGAATCCAGCCTGGGCCCGCCAAACAATGACAGCTGCAACCAAAAAATGGCTGGGCATTGTAGTCCCAGCTACTTGGGAGGCGAAGGCAGGAGACTTGCTTGAGCCCAGGAATTGGAGGTTGCTGTGAGCTGTGATGCCACAGCACTCTATCCAGGGTGACAGCTTGAGGCTCTGTCTCAAAAAAAAAAAAAAAATTGGGGGGGTTGTAATTAAGATTTAACTGCATTATAATTTAAGGAATAATTTAAATACCCTCTTGAGATAAATAATATTTTAAGCAGTCAAATGTTCTGCCACTGATGAGATAAATATAATATTTTATGGGTATTTTGGAAACTCAGGACTAAGGCTACAAATAAATACTAACCCATATCTATCACCAAGGACTCATACTGTTTTTTTTTTTTTTGAGACTGAGTCTCACTATGTCAACCTTGGTAGAGTGCTGGGGCATCATAGCTCACAGCAACCTCAAACTCTTGGGCTTAAGTGATTCTCTTGCCTCAGTCTCCCAAGTAGATAGGACTACAGGTGCCTGCCACAATGCTTGGCTATTTTTTTAATTGCAGTTGTTATTGTTGTTTTTAGCTGGTCCAGGCCAGGTTCGAACTCGCCAACCTCAGTGTAGGTGGCTGCCTTTCTCACTGAGCTACAGGCACTGAGCCATACTGTTTCTTTCTAATTAATTGACCATTACATTTCTGAAGTTCTGAAATGGCCAACATACCATAGAAAGATAATTCTTTAGGCTCCTGCTTGAAACCAACAGTTTCATCAAACTGCTGGCCTTGATTCAGGGCCAACTAAGAGCCTATATTTTGAAGTTAAACAGTTCTAGACAGAATTGCAATTCTGCCGCTATGATAGCTAATTTTATGTGTCAACTTGAGTGGACTATGGTGACAGATTAAACATTGTTTCTGTCTGTGTTTGTGAGAATGCCTCTGGACGAGGTTAGTATGTGAATGGGCAGAGTCAGTAAAGTAGATTGACCTCCCCTAAGTGGTTGGGATCATATAGTACGCTGAATATCTAAATAGAAAAAAAGGCAAAGAAACGAAGAATTTGCCTTCTTTCCCATTTTTTCCTCCTCATTGCTTACACTGTGACATCTCATCTCATCTTCTTCTGCCCTTGAACTAGGATTTATAGCATCACTTCCCCTGGTTCTCAGGCCGTAGGACTCAGGCTTAACTTCACCTTCACTATACCACCAGCTTTCCTGGGTCTCCAGCTTGCAGATGGCAGATCACTGAATTTCAGAACCTCCATAGTCACATGAACTAATCCTTCCTTTTTACACATCTCTATCCATGTGTATTTATTCTCTTTTTCTGGATAACCCTACCTATTATAACCACTACCTAGCGAAGTGATTTTGGGTAAATTACTAAGCTTTTTTTGTTTTGAGATAGGCATCTCAATATTGTAGCTCATAGCATACTGCAGTCTCGAACTCCTGGCCTCAAGACATCCTTCCACGTCAGCCTCCTGAGTAGCTGGTACTACAGTGTACTAACATTAAGTTAATGACTTAAGTTGTTGAAGCTTTATTTTCCTCATCTGTAAATGTAAATAATACCTCCTACCAACATGATTTTCTGAAGATGAAAGGAATTATGCAAAACATTTAATAGAAAGAAATGTTAGTATCACTTATAAAAATATTTATGTGACCATTAACTAGTTAGAAATACATTTAGCATTATTCAGCAATGAAACATATTTGCTTTAAATTATTTTACCATGAGATGTAAATGGCAGTGCATCAATCAATACAAGTTCATCTGGGATTGCATGACTTGGAAGTTGTTTCTGCAGTTCTTTAAAGATGCAATCCTTTACTAAATTATCTTTGGACACAATGAACAGAATCAATTTTTCCTGTTTATACCATGTAACTGCACAAGACTCCACTTGCTGAAGTTCTTCAGCAACCTGTAAGAGAGATTATCCCAATTTGCCAATGAGGACATTTAAAAACAAGCTTCTAAACACTTTTTTTTTTTTTTAATGTGTGAAATCGAAATAGTTGAATTAAATTTTGAAATATACTAGGGATTTTTAAAAAATTGTTTGGTACTGTTACTATTATTAGCACACAGTGTTCTTAATATTTTTCAAAAATAGGCTCAGCACCTGTAGCTCAAGCAGCTAGAGCGCCAGCAACATACACCAGAGCTGAGGGTTCGAATACAGCCCAGGCCTGCCAAACAACGACAACTACAACCAAATAACAGCTGGGCACTGTGGCAGGTGCCTGTAGTCCCAGCTACTTAGGAGGCTGAGGCAAGAGAACCGCTTAAGCCCAAGAGTTGGTGGTTGTTGTGAGCTGTGATGCCACAGCACTCTACCCAGCTGAGACAGCTTGAAACTGTCTCAAAAAAAAAAAAAAAAAAAAAATTTTTTTTTTTTTTCAAAAATAACAGGTCTTGGCTCGGCGCCTGTGGCTCAACGGGCTAAGGTGTCAGCCATGTACACTTGAGTTGGCGGGTTCGAATCCAACCCGGACCCGCCAAACGACGACAGCTGCAACCAAAAAATGGCTGGGCGTTGTAGTGGGCGCCTATAGTCCCAGCTACTTGGGAGGCAGAGGCTGGAGATTCGCTTGAGCCCAGGAATTTGAGATTGCTGTGAGCTGTGATGCCACAGCACTCTATCCAGGGTGACAGCTTGAGGCTCTGTCTCAAAAAAAGAAAAAAGATATTAATAACAGGTCTTAAAGTAAAATAAGCCCATTTATTTTCACAGATATTAGAATCCACTTGTCACTTATTTAAGGAATAGCCATCTCTTCATGCTGGAACTAAGAAACACAATGAATTATCCATACCTCTTACTGTAATTCATCACTAACATAAAAATCTCAAGTGTAAATGATGAAGAACCCTGGCATAAAAAATTGGTGGTGGTTGCTTCTAATACAGACACGTGTTAATAGATATTTAAGATTTATATTGTTCTACCTGTTGCACAAGTTCAATGTTAAGACGTTTGCCATGACGTTTGATCTGACTGTCCTTTCGTCCCAAGAAGAATATCTCTCCATCTTTCACAGTCACAAAGTCTCCTGTGGCTCGCATTGCGCCAAGTGGTACTGTCACTTCATCATCAAGAAAACACACTCTGCTTCTGCCACCTTCCCAAGACATAAACACCAATGTCATAAAAATCACGAGAAATATTTTTAAAATCATCAAATCGACAACATCTCCAAAAGTTGTTACTAAGCTTCAAAATTTGAGGATCTATATTAAAAGGGTACCTCACTTTTACATGTTATCTCACAATAGACACAATAACCTCAATAACTCAGCCAAGGGATAAGATAAAATTTATTTCTAAAAATATATATGGGATTTAAAAAATTCGTAGAATACTGATTAAATACAACTTTGGCTGTAAGTATAAACATATAAAGGTATAAGTTACAGTTTCTAAATATTTTTACTAGAGTATTACACATTGTTAGCTAAAATAACTATGGTAACTTATTCAATGCTTTGTGACTATCAGATTGGGATTAAAAATTACCAATTGGACATAGGGGCCCAGGCCTATAATCCCAGCACTTTGGTAGGCTGAGGCAGGATTCTTGGGGCCAGGGGTTTGAGGTCACCCTGGGCAACACAGTGAGATCCCATGTCTTATAATATTTTAAATAATTAGCAAAGTGTGGTGGCACATGCCTGTAGTCCTAGCTACTTGGGAGGCTGAAGCAGGAGGACTGCTTGAGCCCTTGAGTTGAAGTATCCTATGACTGGGACCAATATACCCTGCATGAGTGACAGAGATGCTATCTCTAAAAAAATAAAATAAAAAATTCTTATCACTGAACCACATACTAGTCATAAGAAAAGCAGAAAAACAAAATTAACATATCAGATTTCTTTTTTAAAGAAAAATTATCCTCAATGAATAAAAAAACAACCTAAAAATACTTGGCCATTGCCTTCTTGAATTGTGCGACCATTAGTATCTCTGACTTCAACTACTGTTCCAAGCAGCGGAAATCCCAGTTGTACAGGCATTTCACATCTACAAAAAACACAACCCAAAGCAGATTTAAAATTTTTAATTTGAAAAGAGTATTTCCCAATGTATTTAAATCACACTATAAAAGAAAAAAAAGTTTACGATTCAAAGCCAAGAAGAAAAGATGAGATGGAAAGCTTATCCTGTATACTATCCATTTTTGTTCAGTTACAAAAAATTCTCGCAAGATCTCAGCACCAGTTATAACAAGAAAGGTTTTGGATCCCAACTTAAAATATACCTACTAGTTAAAATATACGTACTAGGTAAAATAGTTTTTCTAAAATTATTACTCCAGTACGTATCAAAAACACTGTTAATATTAAGACCCCAGAAATAAATAGTTTCTCTTCTTTCTTTTTAGTATACATAATTAAAACTCTTACTTCAAAGTAGAGTTAAGAATCTTCTCTGGAATCCTATAAAAGGTCGCCCAACTTGATACTTCGGTGATTCCATAAACATTAAATATGTGTGTTTTATTGCCTTCTCCTCTCCAGCTTTTGAGAACAGTCAATGACGGAAACGCTTCGCCACCAAGAGCTAATACTCGAAGGGAAGTACTGGCTGATAAAACACTTGATTTGATAAGCTGAGCTCCAAATCTTCTAAGCAATGTTGGTGTTGCCTATAGACACATTAAAAATAATCTCTTTCCTCTCACTTCTTTAAAAATGTAAACACCGTAATGATTAGTTCAAAGCCCACATAGAAATTAAGACTACGTTTATTAAATGGCAAATCACATGTGAAAAACTGAAGCAGCATTATCTTATTAATGTGGGTATCGGTTATGCTTTAGAAGAAAGTTTAAGTAAAAACATTAGTTATGTTTCATTACACAGTTTACACAAAAAGGCTTAAAGATAAAAAGGACAAAATCTAGAAAATCAATTTACATTTCCTTTCCCATTTGCTCTATGTAAAAGTATATTAAACGGTTAAAAAACGTATCTAAGGGTGCGACGGCTCACGCTGTAACCTCCTGGCACTCTAGGAGGCCATGGCAGGCACAGCGCTTGAGCCCAAGAGTCTGAGGTTGCTGTGAGCTATGATGACATCACGGTACTCAACCCAGGGGGGCAGCTTGAGACTCAGTCTCAAAAAAAAAACAAAAACCAACAATGTGTCTAAGCGAAGAAACACGAACAAAGATTTTTAGCAAGAGCATTGCTGAGATATAATTGTACCCTATTATAAGCATACGATTTAACACAAGTTTTGATAGACGTATATGCCATTAAACCATCACCACAGCCAAAGAATGAATATGTCTATCTCCGTCTAACAAAATTTACACAGACTGGGTAATTTATAAACAGAAATGTACTACTGATAGTTCTGCGCCCGCAGACACCCTCATCTGCTGCTGAGTGCTAGCAGCCCCAGTGTCTGCTGAGGGTTCTGAATGCTTCATCGACAGCACTTTCTTGCAGTGTCCTCACATGGTGAAAGGAACAAATAAGCAACCTCAGGCCTCTTCTTTTTTTGGTGGTGGTGGTGGGGTCTCACTGTGTTTCCCAGGCTGGTCTTGTACTCCTGGGCTCAAGCAACCCCTTGCCTCAGCCTCCAGACCAGCTGGGATTCCAGGCAGACACTACTGTGCCCAGCTCTCAGGCTTCTTTTTTAAGGGCATTAATCCTATTCACAAAGGCCCCAACCTCAAGACCAACGCGTGTCCTAAAGGCCCCACACCTTAATACCAACACACTGGGGGTTAGATTTCAACATATGATTTCTGGAGGAACATAAACATCAGACCATGCCCACAGCTATCACCCTTCATCACCTGGGCACCACTGCAATCTTCCTTCCAACTGGACTTCTGCAGACAAACACGAGAGCATTTTCTGTCACTACACCAGCTGGTATGTTGAATGATTCCATTTAATAAATTACATATGTAATTCTAAATGGAAATTGTATATTCCATTTGCTTAAATGGAATCATATGTGTACTGTTTTGACCTGGCTTCTTTTAGTCAAGATAATAGATGCAATTCTATGTTGCTGTGTAGTTCACTCCTTTTTATTGTTGTACAATACTGTAATTTGTGGATCAATTTCATATAAAATGGAAATGCATTCTGGCTTTAATTCCATATAAAATGGAAATGCATACTGGCTTTGCATTTCCATATAAAACTTATAACAAGTTATCAATTTCTATAAAAAAAGTATTTTCTTTAATAAAAAGGAATACATATATACATAGTACATACATGGAAACATATCAATACATAAATATATGGGTAGGTGCACTGACAGGACCAGTCTACGCAACACAGTGAGATCCTGCCTTTAAAAAAAGAAAAATTAGCCAGACATGCTGGCATACACCTATCATCTACTTCCTGGGGAAGCTGAGGGAGGATGACCACTTGAGCCCGGGGGGTTGAGGTTATAGAAAACTATGATCCTGAGTGACAGAGTTAGATCCTGTCTCAAAAAAAAAAAAAAAAAAAAAAAATGCATGTTCTTCAAGACTGACTTGCTATGGATCATCCTGTGTCTACGCAGCCCAGCAGCAGTCAATCAGTGATTAGACAGAGTGTCCACACAGATGGATCGATGTGGTTATGGAAGAACATCGAAGTTCAGGTCATTCTCAGGTCTGATTCAACTTTTACTTTCTTCTTGTTTTTTTGGAGACAAAGTCTCCCTATGTTGCCCTCAGTAGAATGCTGTGGCATCACAGCTCACGGCAACTTCCAACTCTTGGTCTCAAGCAGTTTTCTTGCCTCAGCCTTCCAAGTACCTGGGACTACAGGCAGCCGCCACAACGCCCAACTATTTTTTTTGTTGTAGTTGTCATTGTTGTTTGGCGGGCCTGGGCTGGATTCGAACCTGCCAGCTCAAGTGTTGAGCCACAGGCACCGAGCCTGCTGCACCCTTTTTAATAAAAGAATTTGTTCTATAAAATTTGGATTCAAATTAAAAGGCTGCACTTAAGCATCTAAAAGGCCACCTGGGATCTTAATGTTGCTGGTTCCCCGCCGGTATGAGAGGTGATTAGGTCACGCAGGCCAAGCCTTTATCAGTGAGATTAGTGCCCTACGAGTGAGGCCCGGGAAGACCCCTTACTTCTCCTGCCACCCGAGGACACAGTGAAAAGACAGCAGTTTGTCAATCACTGAGAAGGCCTTCACCAGGTGTCAAATCTGACAATGACTCAGTCTTGACTTCCCACCTCTAGAACGGTGAGAAATAAATGTCTGTTGTTTATAAGTTACCCAGTTTATGGTGTTTTGTTATGGCAAACCAAACAGACTAAGATATACACACAATTCTTCAACTATTTGAGATGAATATTATTTCCATTTCCAGATAAAATTTGATGCTCACAGCAGTTAAACAACTAACTTACACATCCATATATCATGATACACAGGTAATTTTGTTAATTCTCTCTAGTATATCTACTTACAGTGTAACATATCTTAAGGTTCAAGTCCCAGTCATAGATTTTCAGATATACATTTTTAAAATTTATTAAAAGGCCAAATTGAAAAAATACTTGTTTCTGTAGGATAATGTAAAATATACTGATGTCAAAATCAGAAAATCTATGTTCTTAAAACTCAAGTATGGTTTAATTTACTTACACTTTTAGTGTAAACCACAATACACATAACTTTTAAAATAGAAGAGACAGCATATCATAACAGATCTGCGTCAAAATCAAGTTATTCTAGTTATTGCAGTATGCAAAAAAATGCATGGTAAAACAATTATCTAGTTATAATTAGCTGACTATTTCTTGTTTTCTTTTTTCCCCATGAGGACAGAAGAGACAGGAGAACTCTGTGTAAAGGATAAAGTATTTTCCCTACTAGAACAGTGACGATATAGACCCAGTTATATTTTTCATTTTCAAGTCACCAAAAAATGTGACATTATAAGGAAACGGGTAACAGTAGTAAATCCAATGTAAAGACTTATAGGAATACAAAATATTCTCTACAACATTTAAAATACTGAATGAAGAAAAACAAAACATTTCATTTTCTCCTAAAATGTACCTGCAATACAGTCACTCTGTGATGGGAAAAGAGAACAGAAGCTAATTTTGATGGGAGCGCCTTGACAACAGTTGGTACAATAAGCAGAGTGGCACCACTCGATAAAGCAACAAATATTTCCACAACAGAAGGATCGAAGGTCAGAGGCGAAGCCAGAAATAAAATATCTTCTTGTGTGATGTCAAAAAGTATCCTGAGGCAAAACAGAGGGTAGTTATGAGAAACATCAAACATTCAGCAAACATCTATTCTAAAGAAGTGTTTATGGTGATTATGTTTCTGAATGTTAAGCCAGACTTCTTATTTATTTATTTGCTTAGACAGAGTCTCACTCTGGGTAGAGTGCTGCAGCATCACTGTAGCTCACAGCAAACTCAAACTCCTGGGCTTAAGCGATCCTCCTTCCTCAGCTTCCTGAGGAGCTGGGACAATGGCATCTGCCACAACACCCAGCGACTCTTTTGTTTTTAGGAGAGAAGGGGGTTTCGCTCTTGTTCAGGCTGGCCTCCAACCTCTGAACTAACGCAATCCTCCTGCCTCAGTCTCCCAGAGTGCTAGGATTACAGGCAAGAGCCACTGCTCCTAAAATATACTTCTCTTTTAGATTAACCAAAATGTTGCTATCAATTCAGGAAACTGACTTTACAAAGCATAAAAGCCATTTAAAACAATAACCACTTTTTACCAGACATACTTTATCATCTGTGATGACTTTCTGACGTGTCAATTTGTTTGGACTGACTGCACTACAGTCCCCAGAATTCCCTCTCTGACATGTTTTCCATTAAGGTGGGAGACAAAGGATAGTCTCTTGACCTGTCACACTCCTCCTCCAAGGAGCAATTCGATTGAACCCCAAAGCCCTGAATGGGTTGGCTGGATTTACTTGGAAGGCCTTTAAAAGAGGGTTGAGAGGGAGTCACAGCTACTTGGGAGGCTGAGGCAGTTGCCTAAGCCCAGGAGTTGGAGATTACTATGAGCTGTGACGCCACAGCACTCTACCAAGGGCAATAAAGTGAGACTCTGTCTCTAAAAAAAAAAAAAGAGGGTTGAAGGAGAGACCCACATAGTAGCTGGGCTGCAGGAATCTTCCTCCTCCCTGGATCTGATCTTGCCGGTGGACAATCTCATGCCCACAGGGTTCCAGCCTGCTCATCATCACCCCTTCCTGTTGTATGGGCTTTAAGCCGGCCCCACAATGTGCAAGCCAATTCCTTGTCATAAATCCCCAATACATCCTCCTGCTTCTGCTCTTCTAGAATGCTTATTGTGTCAGACTTATTTGGTGATGCTTAATAGAGACCTCTAACTCCCATTTCCCACTATTTGGCATTTTATGCCAGTATGAGAACAAAAAGCAAAACAAGAATGTGTATGGTGAGTATATTACAGATAGTCAGTACTGAGCTTTCAGTTTAAACACACAACCCACTGCATCTAAAAACAAGGACTACCTTACCAAAGACCCAAGGGAAAACTACATTTTTATTTCTAGATTCAATGAAGAGTGGACAGCCACGTAAAAAGGTGATTGGGAAAAAAGAGAACGTACTAATAGTAATTGGTTGAGTGGGGAAACCCAGCAAGGCCAGTCAATTAAAAAAAAAAAAAAATTTGTTTTTGTTTTTTTTTGAGACACTCTTATTCTGTTACCTGAACTAGAGTGCAACCTTAATCCCCTGGGCTCAAACAACTCCCCTGCCTCAGCCTCCCAAGTAGCTGAGACTATACACAGGTACCACCAAACCCAGCTAATTTTTCTATAGAGAGGGGGCTGGTCTCCTTTCTCAGGCTGGTCTCACACTCCTGGTCTCAAGCAATCCCCCTGCCTTGGCATCCCAGAGTGCTAGGATTATAGGTGTGAGCCACTGTGCCCGGCCTGCTTAAATTCTTCTTGATCTTTCTGTGTAGCATTTCTTCCTCCTGGGTATAGGGCAGACCTTTCTGGAATAAGAGTCTTATGATCTACTTTCAAGCCAGGTAAGTCAGAGAATTTCTTTACAGCAAGCTCCTACACAGAAAGGTATGGGAAGGTTAGAGTTATATTTCTAAGTTTTATGACTGGCTTTAGGGGAGAAGTGTTCTGGTTTCTATGACTTTCCTCTAGGAAGAAGAATTCTAGTTTCAATGGGCGGCCTTGGGGTGAAGGAAGCAGGAAAAAAAGAGTGCAGGCAAAGGTCAGAAAAGAGACTCTGTTCTAAGGCCTTTCCAATGTCCTTCAGTTTGAAGTACTCTACGTACTAAAAGGGCATACTTTAGAATATCAATTGCTGAGTCCAACAAAGGCTATACTCAAACTTCAATTTTTTTTTTTGGTAGAGACAGAGTCTCACTTTGTTGCCCTCAGTAGAATGCGTGGTGTCACAGCTCATAGCAACCTCCAACTCCTGAGCTTAGGCAATTCTCTTGCCTCAGCCTCTGGAGTAGCTGGGACTACAGGCGCCCGCCACAACACCCAGCTATTTTCTTTTCTTTGAGACAGAGTCTCACTATGTGGCCCTTGGTAGAGTTCCCGGCGTCACAGCTCACAGCAACCTCAGACTCTTGGGCTTAAGCGATTCTCTTGCCTCAGCCTCCCAAGTAGCTGGGACTACAGGTGCCCCACCACAAGGCCCAGCTATTTTTTTTTTTTTTCCGCCAGGACTGGGTTTGAAGCCGCCACCTCCAGCATATGGGGTCAACGCCCTACTCCTTTGAGCCACATGTGCCACCCCACCTGGCTTTTTTTTGTTGCAGTTTGGCCAGGGCTGGGTTCGAACCCACCACCTTCAGTATATGGGGCCAGCATCCTACTCACTGAGCCACAGGCACCGCCCTCAAACTTCAATTTTTAAGGGAATTATTCTTTGCATATATTGTGTGATTTCCTAGACACACATTTAGGGGAGAACAAACTTTCTAACAGGCTTTCAACAAGGCATAACCCTGAACATAATTCTCACTGTCTCCAATGTATGAACAAACAAAGGCAATGTTATACATGCTCCAAGGCATTTAATTTAAAGAAAGCGGCTTAAGGGGTGGCGCCTGTGGCTCAAAGGAGTAGGGCACTGGCCCCATATGCCAGAGGTAGCAGGTTCAACCCTGCCTTGGCCAAAAACTGGAAAAAAAAAAGAAAAAGAAAAAGAAAGAAAGCGGCTTAAGACACATTCAATATAAGAAAAGTTGAGGAAAGAAAAGAGACAGATCTTAAAGGTGGAAAAATGATGGAATGAACCAAATGTTTGAATGTGCTACTTGTGACTCAGTGCTGGGTACCTAATGTATTATTCCCATTTTCCCAACCACCCTATGAAGCAAGTACGGTTACATGAGGACCCACTAGGAGCCCCAGAGTTGGTATAAGCACTACTTTAAGCTAAAGACATTTGAGAGTCAACAGATGTAGAAATAAATCTTCTTGGAGCTTCTTTTATTTGGCCAAAAGCAGAAACTTCTGGGGAGTGAGACTTCTAAAAACCTCGTCTTCATTCAGAATGTTTCAACTCCCAGGAAGACAAAGAGTAAACCTACCATGAAACCACTCTCTGGGGAAGAGTTTTATGGACATTGAAGAAGAAAGAAAGACCATTACACCTGCATCATGAGTTATCACAAACTTTCTTATCTCTTGTTTTCACTGAAAACCCATTTGTCTTATCTAAAAAAAAAAAAAAAAAAAAAATCAACTTATTCTTCCTATAGAAGTCTTTTCTCCCCACCTTCCTCCTTCTAAATTAGGTATGTTAAGTCTCTAACTTTAGTTACTCCTATTTGCATAGGAATAAACTTTTTTCCTGTTAATCTGTCTTTTTGGCCAGTTTAATTAGAAGTATCCAGTTACGAGCCTCTAATGCCGCCCTCTTTAAATAGAGAAAACTGAAATTCAGGGAGGTTAAGTAACCTGAGCAAAGATATAAACATTGACTAATTCTTAGCTATTTAAAAAATAGCTATCATTATCCAATCTTTAAAATTAAAAGCCCAAACTAAAAGATCTGTCCATACTAGACTTCAAAATCTCAATAAATCGGACTTAGCCCTTTGCTGTCTGAGACTGTCACACTCTTAGGAGGTAGCATTGCCTTTTATAAGCAAAGAAAATTCAGTGTTGTCTTATTGTTCACAGGTTATTCTGGTAATATTTGGAGAACCAACAACAGAAATAAGATTGTTCTAAATTGTGCCTGAGATTTGGTACTCCTTAACTTACGTCTGAAACAAATAGAAAATTTAACATTACTGCTTTAATTTCTAGATTGTACTTTTTTTTTTTTAAGATAGAGTCTTACTTTGTCACCCTGGGTAGAGTGCCATTGCGTCACAGCTCACAGCAACCTCCAACTCTTGGGCTTAAGTGATTCCCTTGCCTCAGCCTTCCAAGTAGCTGGGACTACAGGCGCCCGCCACAACACCCAGTTATTTTCTTGTTGCAGTTGTCATTGTGGTTTAGTTAGCCCGGGTTCAACCCCACCAGCCTCGGTGCATGTGGCTGGCACTGTAACCACCGTACTGTGGGTGCCGGGCCTACAAGAATGAATTTAATGCAATGTAAATCCCTTACTAGCTCTCTATCATCTACTGCATTAAATTCCCGCCCTCCTTCTATTTCCTCAGCCCCGCCTTGGACACTTCCTAGTGGGACCAACAGACTCTTTTGTCCCATACCCCAGCTCGTACTTCTGCCAGGAAAAGAACTCAAGTTCAAGTAGAACTGACACAAAGAGACTCAATTACTTAGGACTATCAATTTAGGAGCTAGAGTTAAAAACTAGTATCTTAAAACTTTTCTTCCTTTAAAATTCAAGTTCCAAGGATTAACAGAATGGAACTTACCGGAAATGCTGGATATTTGGTACTATGCACTCATGAGGCACTCTGACGACCTTCGGTACTCCTGTAGTCCCTGAGGTCTGGAGAACATAGGCTAAGCAATGCTTCAGCCTCACGTCCATGTGCTCTCCTGCTTTTTCTTCATTGCAGTTCTCAGAACTTATGCTGTCTTTCGTCGTTACTTTTTCACAGTGCTCTTTTCTATCACTTAGCATCAAGTTCACCTCATCATTTTTCCACTGAAGTGTGAGGAGTACTAGGTCATTATGTTCAACTGTAAATGTATCATAGTTCAATAATGTTTCGTAGGAAGACCTGAATTTCTACGTCAGATGGGGAACAAAGTTTATAATATTAATAATTAAAAGATATTCTTTTAATATGAATATGAAATACAGAAGTAATGTGTATTACAGAAGTAATATGAAATACAATTGCCCCTCAGTATCCGTGGGGTATTGGTTACAGGACCCCTAAGAATACCCAAATTTCTCACAGATATAATGATACAGGATTTGCATATGATCTATGCATATCCTTCCATATACTTTAAATCATCTCTATATTACTTATACCCAATATAAAATGTTATGTGGTTGCTATACTGTGTATTTTCTTACATTATTTTTTATGGTTATGTTGTTATTATCATTTTCTTCTGAATATTTTCAATCCACAAGTGGTTGAATACTTGGATTTGGAAGATATACAAAACCAACTCTATTTATTCATTTACTTATTCAGTATGGATTTTTTTGGTGGTGGGGAGGGGGAAGTACTTGCTATGTTTCCAGGGATAAAATGATAAATGACAATCTTCGAGAATAAAATATTGTCCTTACTTCTGAACTCACTTTCAAAATAAAGATATATAAAAACACACAATTGACATGCAATGTGGTGAATGTGATAATGAAGTATGCTTGAAATAGTAATGGGCAGAGAGGAAGCTGAACTTAACTCTACCTAGAAGGTCAGAGATTGCTTCATGGGCAGTATTTGCATTAATAAGTAGAGATTCTCCAAAGAATGAAAATGGGCACTTTAGGCAAACAACCAACACAGAGTATCTGATCTGAGAAAGCTGATACTGTGGAGAACATTAAACACTCTAATAAGGTACAGAAGTGGGGAGACGGACCATGGGAGTTCTGCTGGTGATAGATGAGATGCAAATCTTTAGTAACTCTGTACGCTCAGCACTAGTGGGCTCAGACCTTACCCTATAAGTAGATTGTCACCTTCCAAATGAATGTGGAAACAGCATAGAGTAGACTGTACTCTACCAAAGACAGAATGATAAATGAGACTCTGTTATGAGCCTTTTAACTCATCTTTTGCAAGAATTCAGATATGCTACATGGGCCTGAACCACTCTGTTGTAACAAGAGTCATCAGAAAGAGTAAGTAAAATCAGTAAGGCATGGTGACTTTCTAAGTCAGTCTAAGAAGATTGCTGGGGTTTTTTTTTGTTTTTTTTGCAGTTTTTGGCCGTGGCTGGGTTTGAACCCCCCACCTCCAGCATATGGGGCCAGCATTTTACTCCTTTGAGCCACAGGCACCGCCAGATTGCTGGGTTTTTGACTCAGATGATTTGTGGATAGAATGAATGCAAAAGTAAGTGTGGCTAAAGAGATGCTAAATTCAGTCTGTACTTATTAAAAGTGAGGTTCCTTTGAATACACTTTTTAAGCTGATTTAAAATCAGCTTAATGAAATACAACTTAGGTTTTCACATTAAAGAAATCAATATAAATAGCAAGAGAAAAAAATCACAGCCCAGGAGCCTGTACTGTTTTCTCTGTTTTTGTATTTATTGTGCTTGTATCAGGAGGGGAGATGTGGTGTGGCCTGTAATGTTTAAGAAACTGAAGACCTAGGGTGGCGCCTGCGGCTCAGTGAGTAGGGCACTGGCCCTATATACCAAGGGTGGCAGGTTCAAACCTGGCCCAGGCCAAACTGCAACAACAACAACTAAAAATAGCTGCGTGTCGTGGTGGGTGCCTGTAGTGCCAGGTACTCAGGAGGCTGAGGCAAAAGAATCACCCAGGAGTCGGAGGTTGCTGTGAGCTGTGATGCCATGGCACTCTACCAAGGGTGATAAAGTGAGACTCTGTCTATAAGAAAACAAACAAAAACAAAAACTGAAGGCCTACATATTCTTAAGATTTAGTTCAAAATCATCCTTCCGCCATTAAAATTTTACTATACATACTAGGCTACAATGACTTCACTTAGAACAATGTCTTACCACTTAGAACAACACTAAGTGGACCTTATAGGCTCAGGAGTATTAACCTCCTCTCTCCAACTACATTATAAGAAGCTGGAAGGCTCACATATGAGTTCCTGCTCAATCACCCTGTCCTTAGTGTGGGGTTTCTCAACTTCGACACTACTGACATTATGGACCAGATAATTCTTTGTGGGGTGCTGTTTTGCACACTGGTAGAATTTTTACCAGCATCTCTGGCCATAACCCACTAGATGCCAGTAGCAACCCACTTCTACCATTACAATAAAAAATATCTTTAGGGTGGCACCTATGGTTCAAAGGAGTAGGGCACTGGCCCGACATATCGGAGGTGGTGGGTTCAAACTTGGCCACTGCAAAAAAAAACAAACCCTCTAGACATTGCCAAATGTCTCTAGTTGTGAACCACTGCTCCAGTGGATGTTGGGTATATAATAGATACTCCATAAATATCTGTTGATTGCTCCTGTGTTAAATGAAGAAAGATCACTTATACTCATCATCAAAATCACAGAATGCCAAGCAAGAGACTTTCTACAGTATTTTGCTATGTGCCCACTTCTTACTATAAAACATACCTTGATATTGATAGTTAATACTAACGCCCAACCACTTCTGTAAAATTTTCACCAAGGTGGGCGGCACCTGTGGCTCAAGGAGTAGGGTGCTGGCCCCATATATCAGGGGTGGCGGGTTCAAGCCTGACTCCGGACAAAATTGCAAAAAAAAAAAAAAAATTTCACCAAGGTTATAAAGAAAAATAAACATGGTGGGCGCCCATAGCTCAGTGGGTAAGGGCGCTGGCCACATACATTGAGGCTGGTGGGTTCAAACCCAGCCCAGGCCTGCTAAAACAACGACAACTGCAACAAAAAACAAAAAAATAGCCGGTGTTGTGGGCGCCTGTAGTCCCAGATACTTGGGAGGCTGAGCCAAGAGAATCCCTTAAGTCCAAGAGTTGGAGGTTGCTGTGAGCTGTGATGTCACAGCACTCTACCCAGGGAAACAGTTTGAGACTCTGTCTCAAAAAAAAAATTTTTTTTTCTACCATGGGAAATAGTTTAAAAAAATAAATTCAAAACTATACATAACACATTATTATAAGACTAATAGATGGCTCGGCACCTATGGCTCAACAGGCTAAGGCACCAGCCATGCACACCTGAGCTGGCGGGTTCGAATCCAGCCCAGGCCTGCCAAACAACAATGACGGCTGCAACCAAAAAATGGCCAGGTGTTGTGGTGGGCACCTGTAGTCCCAGCTACTTGGGAGGCAGAGGCAGGAGACTTGCTTTAGCCCAGGAATTGGAGGTTGCTGTGATCCAACGGCACTCTATCCAGGGTGACAGCTTGAGGCTCTGTCTCAAAAACAAAAAACCAAACAAACAAAAAATGAAACAGAAATTAGCCAGGTGTAGTGGCATCCACCTTTACTCTTGGTTAAGACCAAAAGATTGATGGAGCCCAGGAGTTTCGGGTTGCAGTGAGCTGTGACGCCACGATACTCTACCGAAAGCGATAAAGTGAAACTCTGTCTCTAAAAAAACAACAAGAATGTTTTCAGTTGGACACATTGGCTCCTGCCTATAAATGCCAGCACTTGGGGAGGTCAAGGCAGAGGGATCTCTTGAGGCTTAGATTTTGAGATCATCCTGCATAACCTAGTGAGACCACACCCTTACCAAAAATGAAACAGAAATTATCCAGGTGTAGTGGCACCCACCTTTACTCTTGGCTAAGATTGAAAGATTGCTGGAGCCCAGGAGTTTGAGGTTGCAGTGAGCTGTGCCCTGCACTCTCCCCTAGGCAAGAGAACAAGACCCTGGCTCTAACCAGCCCCTCAAACAAACAAACAAAAAACACACCAAAGGCTGGGCACCGTGGCTCATGCCTGTAATCCCAGCACTCTGGGAAGCCGAGGTGGGTGGATTGCAGTCTCACTGAGATGGGGTCTCACTCCAGCTCCAGCTGGTCTCAGTGAGCTCAGGCAATCCGCCCACCTTGACCTCTCAAGTGCTAGGATTACAGGCATGAGCCACTTTGTCCAACCTTTTTGTTTGTTTGTTTTGGAGACAGTCTTACTTGGTTGGTCACCCTTGGTAGAGTGCCACGGCGTCTTAGCTCACAGCAACCTCAAACTCTTGGGTGCAAGTGATTCTCCTGCCTCCGCCTCCCAAGTAGCTGGGACTACAGGCACCGCCACAGCGCCCTGCTATTTTTAGTGATGAGCTCTTGCTCTTACGCAGACTGGCCTTGAACCTACCTGTGAGCTCAGGTTCCTAAGTGCTGCTCAAGCCTCCCAAGTGCCGGGATTGCAGGCATGAGCTACTGTGCCCGGCCCCGCCTTTTTTTCTGTTGTTAAGGCCTGTGGTCTTCTCTGTGGTTCCTGGGCTTTCCACAGGCTTCTGTCAGTTCTGGGTGGCTCCCTCCATCCTCAGAGGGGCTGCTTCCTAGAATGTGAGTCTCCTAACTCTCCCTTGCTCTAAAATCCACACTTTCCCCCTTACTTTTTTGGAACTGCCCAGTTCCTTTTCTTTGCCCCAGAATAGAGATTTCCTTAAGACACCAGTTCCCTGGCTCGGCGCCTGTGGTTCAGCGGGCTAAGGCGCCAGCCACGTACACCTGAGCTGGTGGGTTCGAATCCAGCCCGGGCCTGCCAAACAACAATGACGGCTGCAGCCAAAAAATGGCCAGGTGTTGTGGCGGGCGCCTGTAGTCCCAGCTACTTGGGATGCAGAGGCAGGAGACTCGCTTTAGCCCAGGAATTGGAGGTTGCTGTGAGCTGTGATGTCACAGCACTCTATCCAGGGTGACAGCTTGAGGCTTTGTCTCAAAAAAAAAAAAAAAAAAAAAAAAGACACCAGTTCCCCTTCTTACGGAGAAGAGTTAACTCCTTCTCTTAACCCACAGATTGAGCACCCCCGCCACAGGGAGGCTTGGATGTGCCGGCCTCAGGACCTGCCCTTGCTCCCCAGCCTTCCCGCAGGAGGTGTGGGAGCCGGTTCCGGCTTTCCTTTCTGTACGGCCACCTCGGCTCCTAATCCAACTCAGTTCCACGTCTTTTCTTCCTCTCCTGAAAGGGGACAATTTCAAGTAACAAACTGCCTCCTGTCGCCTCATCCCTCTTCTAGGATGTGTGTGAAGTGCAGGTGCGTGTGAGGGGAGGTCTGGAATCCTTTCTTGCGTCTCAACAATCCTGACTGTGACTCTCCTGGTGCCCAGGAAACCAACTCCCTTAAATAGACGTACTCTCATTTTCCCTATTCTAAAGCTGTCACGTCCCCGGGGAATCAGTTTGACAGTTCTTACGTTTCTCTCCCAGCAGGTTGATGGAGTCCCCAGTCTTCATCTTTGGGAGCAAGGGGCTTACAGACCTTCATGGTAACTAGCTTACTCGCTACCTTACAGAGGATAGACATTCGATTCTGGCTGGGCTGAGATAAGGAGGGAGGCATTTTTCCTGCCATGCCAACCCCCTGAGAGAACACTGCTCTAGTGTCTTCTTTTGACATGTTACCTAAAAAGTTTTTTTTTTTTTTTTTTTTTTTGAGACAGAGCCTCAAGCTGTCACCCTGGATAGAGTGCTGTGGCATCACAGCTCACAGCAACCTCCAATTCCTGGGCTCAAGCGAGTCTCCTGCCTCTGCCTCCCAAGTAGCTGGGACCA
>CAUYON010102272.1:0-28561 GCA_963573935.1 Arctocebus calabarensis | reverse complement strand
GGGTATTGTGGCAGGCTCCTGGGGTCCCAGCTACTTGGGAGGCAGAGGCAGGAGACTCACTTGAGCCCAGGAATTGGAGGTTGCTGTGAGCTGTGATGCCACAGCACTCTATCCAGGGTGACAGCTTGAGGCTCTGTCTCAAAAAAATTAAATTAAATTAAATTAAATTAATGATAGTTTCAATACTGGCAGGTTGATTCTAACATAGGTGACAGGTAGATAGATAGATAAAAAGAAATATAGTTATCTGAAACATTAAAACATATTTAATCATTTTAATAACATATTCCACTGAATGTCTCCATACCCAAGACAACTGACATCTTTATGTGACTGGATTAATGATTTTCATTTTGTTCTCAATTTTCTACAGTAACCAGAGATCAAATTTTAATATTCTACTCAGTTAAAGTCACTAATTATTTTTAAAGTACAGAGGGAAGGATTCTGTCAAGAATTTGGTTGGGGAGACCTGAACTATATTCTGGAGGAGCCATAAATATGTCTCCTTTAGTGTCTTTTTTCAAATATGCTGAAGTTTAAATGGATTTGATGGCTTTTTCCAGTAGTTGGGCATGGATCATTAACGGTCCCCAGGACTTTAAGTATTTCCTGCACTAGAAAACCAAGTATGGAACTTGCAGAGTGCTGGCTCAGGAGTCAAAGGGTTGAGAGACCATGGATTTGTTGAGGGAAACTCTATTTGAGGATGAGAGTGAGTGAGTGATGTATAATTATCCATCTACTTAAAGCCATGACTTAATTTAAATACAATGAGTGCTCCTTAAAGGGCGGTGTTCTAAAAATAAATGAGGATAATAATGTAGAGGTTAGAGTGAAGAAGCTAGACTTAGGGTCTATAATTTGGCGTTTACAAAAATCTTAGATTCTATTTCCTACAGCACAAATGTTAACAAAACGTGGTGTCTCGCTAAGTTAGAGTTATTCTGTCTTCCAAGTTCTGGTTAAAATAAAGACCAACAATGTGTTTCCAAAGCCGACTGAAGTCCATTCCTGGACAATTTCACTGATTCTTATTTTAATTACTAAGAAAAAAAGTTACCCAAATCAAAAGTAATCCCAAAAATGAGTCAACGAAAGAAATTAATATTCTGGCTAAGAAAGAGGATGGGCTTTGAAGTCAGGCAAAATTCACTACCACGCTGAGTTGGTCTCATGATTTCTCCAGGTTTCCTCTGTAAATCAGGGCAGCAATGCTTACATTATAGGGTTGTTACAAGTTCTAAGTGAAATAATGTCTATAAAGTACTCGGTATATGTATTAATTATCGATTGCTGTGTAACAAATTATCCTCCCAGTAGGTGGATTAAAACAATGACTGTTACCTTACTATTTCTGGGTTAGAAATCTATGCTTGGTTTAGCTGAGTGCCTCTGGCTTAAATTCTGTCAGAGAGCTGAAGCCAAGCTGGTGGCAGGATCTAACTTCAGAAAGATGTTCTCTCAAGTGTATTCACGTAGGCCTCCTCTCTCAGAGCTAACTGTTGGCTGGAGGCCTCCTGTAGTCTTTCCTCACATAGTCCTTGCACAGAGCTGCCTGATGACATGGAAGGTGACCTCCCCCAAGAAAGAGAAAGAATATCCAATCTAATCTCAGAAGTGCCATCTCATCACTTATGCCAAATAAATTTACTCTAGAGAAGGGGATTAGACAAGGATGTGAAAACCAGGGGATATAAACCAGGATGTGCCAAGCATCGTCCTGGGCCAGGCACAGTGCCGAGTTCTGATGGCTGTTACCTAAACTACTAACTCACTTTCTAAGTAGACAGATTACCACTGTTTTGTTTTTTTTAAAATAGAAGCATTATTTATTATAGCCAAAAAGTGTAAACAACCCTGATGTCCAACAGATGGATGGAAAAATAAAATGCGTATGTCCACATGATGCAGTATTACTCAGCCATAAGAAGTGGAATAGGGACATATGTTTGTCAATAGAAAAGACGGCATACTCTGTCAAATAATTTAAAGAGGTTGATTCTGAGCCAAATTTGAGGACCATGACCCAGAGCCACATCAGGAAGCCTTGAGCAAGTAGCCTCGTTACAGTGCAGGTTAGACATTTCAGGGAGTCAGGAAGCATGGGTAAAGTCAGAAATCAATAAGTGATAGGCATCCAATAGTGTGAAGTCAGGTCAAATCCTAGAACTCCTCTCAGAAGTTGACTGACTGGACCTCCTCTTGGCCAAAGGGATCCCCGAAACAAGATCCTATTGGTTTGTTTTGATACCCCTTGTCACAGCAATTATAATAGCAACCTTTATATGGACCTCGTTATGTGCCAAGCAGTGTTCAGTTTTTATACATTTTAACTAATTAAATTCTTAAAAATGACGATGGTCCTTTTATAGATGAGAAAAGAAAGTGACAGAGATATTAAGTAACTTGCCTACAATGACAGAGCTATTATGCTACACCTGTGATTTGAACCGAGGCAGGTCCAAAGCCTGGGATCCTAAATGTTGCGCTACCTCAAAATCCGTATCCTTAACATTTAGGGGTGTTGGGTCTCTTTTATGGAACTGATGACAACTAAGAAGCCCTTTCTAGAAAGAGATACAAAGGTATGTTTTCCATATCCTTTTAGAGGGTTTTCAAAAACCTTGAAGTCCACAGATGGGCACCTGATTTAGAATTCCTGTCTGTAACTTGAACTTTAGTAAAATTAATGTAAGGCTAGATTTGTGCATTATACAAGCTGGCACTATGAAAAAAGAAATGGATTGTGAATCAGTACAACAGTGATTAGATTCCCACTCAGTAGGCAAGCAAGTCATTTAACCTGAAGTCACTGGGTTACTTTTTTAAAATCTATAAAATGAACACACTGTTGGTGGGACTATAGATTGGTATAGCCATTATGGAAAATAGTGTAAAGGTCCTTAAAGAAATTAAAAATGGAACCACCATATAGCCCGATAATCCCTCCTCTTGCTATATCCCCAAAGGAGATGAAGCCTCCATCTCATAAAAATATTTGCACTCTTATGTGTATTAAAGAATGACTCACAATAGCCACATAGGGAAATGACATAAATATCTATCAATACAAGAGTAAAGAAAATGTGGCGTGTGTATATATATATATGTATATTTAAATATATATATAATGAAATATTATTCATCCTTGAAAAAGGTTTTGCCATTTGCTACCACATGGATGAACCTTGGAGGACATTGTGTTAAATAAAATAAGACAGACGCAGAAATAAAAACATTACATGATCTCATTTATATGTGGAATATATTTCTAGAAGAGCTCAGATATAGATAATGAAATGGTAGTTACTTTGGGGTGGGGCAGTAGAGAAGAGAAAATGAGATGTAGGTCATATACAAAATATTAGATATGTAGGATGAACAATTTGGAGACTTATTAATGTACAACATGAGGAAGAAAGTTGATAAAATTGTATTAAGGATTTTTCTTAATAAGTAGATTTTAGTAGCTCGTGTCACAAAAAATAGCTAAAGAGGATAGCTATGTTAATCTACTTTGCTACAGTAACCACTTTACTATTTGTATGTACCCCATAGCATTATGTTGGAAGCCCTAAATATACACAATGAAATTTATTTTAAAAAATAAAATATTTTGAAAAACAGACACAATAAGACTTCCTCTGTGTAAGCACCAATATACACTGAGTATAAAACCTGTGCCTTAATACATTGCCTGTGCCAAGCACAGCTCCAAATGTTTGTCTTATAAAATTTCACTTAATACTTGCATGGGTCCCTCCCTCTTCAAAGTGACAGAGTCCGATTTGAACCAAAGAAGTCTGGTTTTCCAGTCTGTATTCTTCAGTGCTATACACCATCATCCCTTGGTGCTGGAGTAAATACACATACATGAGAACACTCCATAAATAGCAAAGTGCTAAAATATTCCAGATGTGTAGTTGAAAGAGAAATGGAATTTATTTCCTTCACAGTCATGCAACCTCACAGCTGTATGTAAATAAGACATTTAACCTCTTTGTACCTCTCTGCTCCCGTAGCTGTCAAAAAGGAAAAATCATGCATATCCTTTTCTTAATGAGATTGTCTATTGGAAGGCACTTAGTATTAAATAATAAATAAAGTATTAAATTAACATAGGCTCTCTTCTTATGTACATTTATAGTTCATCTGATTCAATTGGCAAAGATCCTAATAATGGCTGAACAGCATTTCAACAGAACAAAATCTGAGATTTTTTTTTTTTTCAGTTTTTGGCCGGGGCTGGGTTTGAACCCACCACCTCCAGCATATGGGGCCAGTGCCCTCCTTCTTTGAGCCACAGGTGCCGCCCAAATCTGAGAATTTTTTATAAAGAATAATGCTCAGAAAATACCAAACCCTGCACATTGCTCATATCTGTTATATTTGGATCTTAAAGTGTGTTTGTAACACCGTACTACTAAATGCTTGACTTGTCCTCAAAACATCCAGACCTATCTATAGGGCAGTTAAAATGTTTGAGGATCAATTTGGCTTCTTCCTGAAATTTTCTCTGCATTTTCCATAACAGACAATACTTTTTAATCCTATTTTTTTTATTTTAAAAGACACTGAGTAGATTAAATGCTAGTTAATATGATGAGGCTTCACTACACACATAAAAAAGCAACACGTATAGTGGTGAATGTTGACTATGAACTCAGGCTGCCTAGGTCCAAATCCCGACTCTACCACATATAGTTTATGTGACCTTAAGCAAGTTGCTTCAGTGCTTTTTACCTGTAGTCCTCAAGCCCTGGCGGGTAGGCTGGTACCAGTCTGTGCACAGCAGGAGGTGAGTTGCAGTCAAGCAATACATCTGTATTCATGCCCCTTTCCTCCCCCCCCCCATCACTGCCTGAGCTCTGCCTCCTGTGAGATCAGGGGCAGCATTAGATGTTCCTAGGAGTGCAAACCCTCCTGTAACTCGCACATGTGGGGGATCTAGGCAGTTCTCTCCCTGTTAGAGTCTAATGCCTGATGATTGGGCACCGTCGAGTGGCAGGAAAACAAGGTTTAGAGCTCACACTGATTTTGCATTATGGAGAGCTGTATAATTATTTCATAAATATGTAATACATTACCATGTAATAATAATAGAAATAAAGTGCACAATAAATTTAATGCTCTTGAATCATCCTGAAACCATCCCCTACACAACCTCTAGTCCATGGAAGAATTGCCTTCCATGAAACCGGTTCCTGGTGCCAAGAATGTGATGACCACTGCGTTTTACCTTCTTGTCTATCTGTAAAATGGGGGACAATAATTAAAGTAACCTCTAAGGATTGTGATGCTGGTGAAGTGAGCTTTTCGCACAAAATGTATAGAACAGTGCTTGTTACTTAATAACATTCAGTAAACATGAGTTTGGATATTTGTATGTCTTGAAACCTTTTCTTTTTGTCTCACTTTAAAACTCATAAGGCAAGAACACTGTTGCATTTTGTTTCTGGTTAGGATTGTAATACATTCTCAAGTTGCTTGGAGAGCAGTTTTGAACTCTGTAGGTGCTATGGCTCTACAAAGGGTAACTGTTGTTCCATTTTTAAAAGAGAAAAGATAATTACTATGTGGCCTTTTCTTTTTTTTGTGAGGAGCATTAGTCAACAAAGTTGGTTTTTTTTTTTTTTTTTCCCTTAGTGCCCACGGAGGTGGTGTAAGCTACTGTAGAATGATTCAAAGAGTGTAGAAAGCTTGATTCCAGACTGAAGTGGAACGTTTTCTCATATTTGATTTTTTTTTTATTCTCAGTTAATATAAGAGTACAAACAACTAGCTTACATTGTCTGCATTTGTTAGGTAAAGTTTAAGTTATCAGAATTTTTGTACTGGTATATAATAGCAGCAGTGTCAGTTTGTCATGTGGAATAAAAAAAGACTATTGATGAGAAACATGTAGTGTTTAACCTAGTGTACATATAGAACCTGTTATAGACTGCCTCTCCCCTTAAGAAAAGTAAAATCATGTACTTTTCTTTGCATAATCTGTCTACAACTGGCTTCTGTTTTATTTGAAGCTCAGGACAGCTTTCCACCAAATATATTACCAGTTTTATTTCCTTATAGGAAACAACAAAGCTACAGCCTTGTTTTGAATTAGAATTTTCCCTCTGTCATCACTGGGGACTATCGGAGCCTTCCTGTTGCCAAAGCTCCTGCCTTCTGACATTACAGAGACTGGCTCAAAGGAAAAATCAACTTGAGTTTATAAAATAAATAAATTTTTGTTAGTAAAAGATTATGACTAATAGGATCCTGTCATTAACTAGACTCACATTTAATTAAAGGAACAAAGTGTCATGGGCTCATTCTGAACATCATAAAAGTTTCTTTAAAGGCAACCACCCCCACACCTTGAAACTTTGTCCCTGAGATTACGTCAGAAGATTTTGTACCTTAAAAGTATGGTCTGGAACTGAATTTCATAGATTTTACATTTTGAAGTTTTATACCCATAATCAAATCAGAAGGTTTTCTATCTTGTAACTGTGGGCCTGAGTCCAGTTCTTCAGATTTCATGCCTAGAAACTGCTTCCTCAGGGTCAAATCAGATTTTTTTCCTTGTAACTTTGGACTAGTTTAAATTCCATGCATTTCATAGCTTGAAGTTTTTCCTCTGGGATCACTTCAGAAGATTTCACCCCTTGTAAGTGTGGCCCAGAACTGAAATCCATAGACCTTATATCTCGAAACTTTATATCCATAATCAACTTAGAAGATTTCACATCTTGTAGCTGTGGGCCTGGGTTGAGTTCCGCCATTTTAACTTCTTGAAGCTTTGTTCTCTGTATTGATTCAGAAGATTTTGCACCTTGCAACTGTGACTCAGGTTTGAAGCCTGTAGATTTCACACCTTGAATCTTGGTCCTCTTGATCAAGTCAGAAAATGGTATACCTTTCGATTGTGAACTCAATAAATTTCCTATCTTGGGATTCTGTCTTAGCAATAAATAAATAAATAAATAAAAAATAAAGGCAACCACCCCCACCACCACCAGTGTCTAAATTTTAAAATCAAACAGAAAGTGATGATTAGTTTTTTTGCTAGTTGAATACAACTGGGCTGTGAGCCTTAGTTAGCAAGACTTCTTGAGTGACTATCCAGACTCAGATCAACCCCAAAGAATGGATAAGGTTGGATGTATTTTGGGTGAAAATTAAGGAGGGAGCTGGGGGAAAAATTGTAGTATTCTTAAGGTGGAACAGGAACAGCCTCCACATGCCTAAAGTTTTGAGAACCAACGTGCCTTCTATGTACCATTAATGCATCAAAAAGATCCCATAGGAAAGATGAAGGGGATGGATTCAAGCCATAGCTTAGGTGAAATTTACAGCTGAGTCTTAGAGCTTGGTCTTGTCAATGAAGGCAGAGCCATGACCCAAGTCAGCAACGATGGAAAGATGGGAAATATTCCTGAGTGAAATTATTGCCTCTGTCAATTAAAATGGGCAATCCATATACCACCAATGGAGGCTAGAAAAATCATTAGTTTCCGTATATTAAGATACTAAGTCTCTTCCCCTAACAAAGAGGAGAAGAAAAGGAATTTTAAATTTGACTACCCAAAATAATATGAGTATGAGGTATTTCAACTGATAAGATTAAACTTTTGCCTCCTAAGCACAAAACTCAAATAAAATTACATCTGTACATCAGAATTTGGTGCAATACACTCCATTATAGAGGACAGGAAGGAAAAAAAGGGAGTGCTTACCTAACTGGGGGGGGGGGGGACAAAGAGTAAAGAGAAAGAGATCTGGAATTAATGTATTATAGATTCTCAAGGGCACAAGTTCTATTGCTTTCATTTTTATCATCTTTCCTCTGAGAGAGGCCTGAACTTTTACTAGAGCCAAGTTGGATTTGGAAGCCCTGCTTAAAGTTTTGCAAAACCTAGACCCACTGGTGCTCTGTTCCATGTATTGATTGCACCTTTCATATTTAAAATAAGATTTGTGTCAAACATCTGAGTCAAACATGCTTCTGAGTTTTTAAAGCATTAAGCTCCTTTGCTATTTGCTTATATTTTCCTTTTTTTGTTACTCTCATAGCCAACTGCCAAGGCAGCAACTGAAATGAAACCAAGTCAATTTCCAGACATTGGGTCTGCTGCGTTTCCCTGGCAAATGAGGGTTATAGTGTGAGAGAATAAATGTTGCATGTATCTTAAGATTGACTTATTCAAATAATTGCTTGTTTTATACATTACAGAATAAGTCACTTGATAAAACAAGTTTTCTGTGTCCTCTGAGGCCAGCTATCAATTTTGTTGTTGTTGTTTTAGGGACTGGGTCTTGCTCTGTTGCCCAGGCTCTATCAGGCTACCAGAATATAATCACAGCTAACTGCAACCTTGAACTGCTGGGCTAAAATGATCTTCCTCCCTCAGCCTCCCAAGTAGCTAGGACTAGGCATGTGCCACCACGCCTGGCTAACTTTTAAAAAATATCTGCAGAGATGGGGGTTGGGGATTCTCTATATTTTACTCAGGCTAATCTTGAACTCCTGGTCTTAAGTAATCCTCCTACCTTGGCCTACCAAAGTGTTGGGATTATAGGCATGAACTTGACCCCTACTATCAAATTTAACAACAATGACGACAAAAATTGGAGGAAGAATTAGGATCTATAAGAACTACAGTCTATTGAGATCTGTTCAATATCTGTTTCTGATATTATTTGATAATCTAAACATTAAAGAGAAGTTATACCTTTAAAGAATGAACAGGTAAACCAGCACTAAACCTGTGCTGTCAAGTAGGAACATGGAAGACCCAAAGTTTATAGTAGGGGGAGCTTAGAACAGGAGCTCAGGACAGGTCTCTATGTGTTCATTTTAGACAAATGTTGACTGGACATATATCATGTACCAGACACTGTTCTAGGCACTAAGAGATACAAAGTCACTACCCTGATGTCAAAAGAAATAGATAAGAAATTGATATATACATTGAAAAAGAAACTAGTAGTGTGTGTGTGGGGTGCCTCTTTACTAGGCTAAAGAGAGAAGGAGAGATGCATTTTGTAGATAAAGGGAACTGCTCATTTGTAAGATCCAAGGAAAAAGTAGTAGCGCTACAGTTAACAATACAGTATTAGTAGTTTAAAATATGTTAGGAGGTTAGATCTTGTGATAAGTGTTTTTACCAAAAGGAAAAGTATAATCAAAAAAACAAAGAAAAACCCTAATGCATCAAAGTGAATAGAGAAAATCTGAAGGTAACGGATATGTTTCATAACTTGGTTATATTGATGGTATCACTGATTTATACCTAAGCCCAAACTCACGGAGGTGTGAGCATTAAGTGTGTGCAGTTTTTTGTATGTCAATTGTATCTCAATTGTTTTTTAGAAGAAAGGAAGAAAAGGATCTGAGACATATTTACATTTACTGAGGTATAATTTGCACACCAAAAAGCTCATATATTTGAAGTACCTCATTCGATAATTTTTAATACATTTACATATTTAATTTCCGTTGAGTAGATTCCTGGGAGTGGCGTTTCTGGGTTGTATGATAAGTTCGTGTGTTTCACTTTCTGAGAAACTGTCAACTGCTTGCTGAGGGTCTATGCCATTTTACATTCCCACTAGAAATGGGTGAGAGTTCCAGTTTCTCCATATCTTCACCAACATTTGGTATTATCTACCTCTGGAAAGATAGTAATTGTAGGCTAAGATCCTCTGGTTCTCCGTACTTTTTTCCTTTGTCCTGATTAAGAAAGACAGAGTATCTTGACTGCTTTGTGACCCAGCCAGATGCAAAATTGACTCTAAGTTGGGGCCTGAACATTCCCAGGCACTAATGAAGTTGTTTAGGTCACTGTCCAAAACACTGAAAGACCAGACATGTTACTAAACATGTAGAAACTGCTTGATACAGTCTATTGTTGACATTTTCTGATGCATTTTGTATTATATTCAATGAATTCTTCATCCCCAGAATTTCTTTTTTTTTATGACATCTATTTCTTTGGTAGATTTCTCTGTCATATCCTGAATTGTTTTTCTGATTTCTTTCTATTGTTTTGTGGAATTGTCTTGATTCTCATCCAACTCCTTTAAAATGAAGTTTGGGGATTCTTTTTTCAGGCTTTTGTGAATTTTTTGAGGAGTCCTGTTTCTGGAGAAATATTGTGTTCCTTCAGAAGTTTTTTTCTCTTCATGTTTCCAAATTCATTATATTGATATCTATGCATCAAGTGTAACAGTTTTTTTCCCTACATTTTTGACTTTGATTTCATAGGAGAGGACGTTTTCCTGAAGCCATACCTATAGGATTGGATAGAACATTTGGCTTTGATTTTGTGTGAGTGTAGTAATGTAGTCTCTGTATGATTTCTTTGCTATAAGCCCTGACAGTACTGTCTGTGATTTCCTTGGGGGCTTATAGTGTGGTTGGTAGTGGAGGCTGTGGCAGAGATTTTCTATGAGATGGGACACTAGTTAGGTTGGTCTTTAGCCCCTAGCAGTGCCAGTGGTATGCCTGTCCTTGGGCCCTAGGATGGTATATGTTGGCACCAGTGTTAGTAGGTGCAAGACTGACCATTCTTGGGCCTCCAGGGGGCTTGCATGGATTCTGGGAATAGCAGCTATGAGCCAAATGGGATGGCAAGTTCTTGAGGCCCTGGGAAGTGGTATGTTTGGGGTAAGGGCAGTAACAGTGGGGAGATGACCCTCTGGGACCTAAGAGGCTCATGCTGGTTGGTGTTGGCAATGCCTGTAATGGGTTTGGTGGATCAGTCCCCAGACCTGCAGGTGGCATATATGGGTGGGTACAAACTGTGCTGGTCATGGCAGGTCAAGTGAGCCTGACCTCAGATCCCAGGAAGAGTTCTCTGGTGTTGCCCATGGTGGACTGAGTTGGGCAATCTCCAGGCCCTGATTCATGTGCTTGCATACTGGGGATCATGTACTAGGCTGGGCTGTGTCCCCTGGCTCCCTGGTAGTATGTAAAAGTGCTGGCTATGGTGTATAGAGTGGGTGAGCCCGGGCCATCAGTAGAATGGAGGTGGAGGTGGCAGCAGCTGCACTGAGACCCTACTTGTTACTCAGGGCAGCTGTGGGCAGGCAGCTAGAGATGCTCGGGTTTTGCCTACACCTTGTCCCATAGCCACAGTGTTTGTGGGTAGTGGAATTTTTCCTTGGGACACATGAGAATGTACAGCCATCCCTCTGTGAGGGTGGGGACAGGATTGGTGCTCATGGCTTCGTCCTTATCTTCAGTTTCAGGGCAGGACACAGTACAATGGGGTGAAGGCTGTGATCTCAAATGGCACTATGCCACATTACCCAGGCCTCAGGGGGCAGGCTCAGGATGAGCCTCATTATAGCAGTATCTTTGTGTGGTTTCTGGGGCCTCCCTATGATAGTCTCAAGGGCTGGTGAGTGCAAAGGGGCTCTCCCAATGGGATGGTGGGAGTCTGTAGTGTGAACGTGGACCCCTGGGAGCTCCTCTTCTACCCTCTCCCTGCCTTCAGGATTCTCTCCCTTTTCTTAGCCAATCTCAGCTGAGCAGGCTGCCTCTTTTCCATCCATTTCATTGTTTTAGGTGTTTTCTATTATTTCTCTGTTGAATTCCAGTGTCTGCTCTTGGCTGATCTATTTGAAGTGTAATCATGTTGGTTCTTCAGTGGAGGAGGCAAGTAAAATACGCCTCTAATCAGCCGTCTTGAATCTCTCCTGGTTTCTCTTATTTTCAGATGGACTCTTATAATCTATTTTCAGAAATTTATGTTCTAGTAATTCATTTAGGAGCAACAAAGTCTCACTCATCATCCTATTACAAAGTAATGTGGAGAAAAAGAGAATGGTTTACTTTATTTAGATTTTCATGGAGTAAAATAAAACGACAGGCATAAAGCACTTAGGGAAATTTTACTGAAACATAGGTAATGACATGAAAAGAGCCGAATAATATGTACTGATAGCACCTTCATCCTGGGAATTAGATTGAGGGTGCCAGTCCAAGGGATCGCAAAGGGCCTTTTGAATTGACTGTCCTTTGCATAGATTTTATTAAATTTGGTTTCCACAAACCCTTCCAAGATTAATGTTCAAATCAGGGACCTTATTAAAATAGGAAGAATAAAAATAAGAATAAGCACCCTACAAATAACAATAACTATAATCTTGTATCTAAATATTCTTTTCAAACTTCAACAAATACCATCAGTATTTGTAATTCGATTTTTATAAAAGTCATACTATGTCTAACGAAAGTGATAATTGTCACCCCATTTTTGCAATGAAGAAAATGAGAGTTGTCTCACTTGAGGTTAAGTGCCTCGCATGGAATCATCCAAGGCAGTGGGTTCTCAACCTTCCTAATGCTATGAGCCTTTCATATAGTTCCTCATGTTGTGGTGACCCCCAACAATAAAATTATTTCTGTTGCTAATTCATAACTGTAATTTTGCTACTGTTATGAATCGTAATGTAAATATCTGATATGCAGGATGGTCTTAGGCGACCCCTGTGAAAGGGTCATTCGACCCCAAAGGTGTCACAACCCACAGATTGAGAACCGTTGATCCAAGGGAATGACCACAGAAGCAGGTTTTTTATTTTTTATTTATTTATTTTTTATTAAGTCATATACACATAGATCATGAATACAGAAGCAGGTTTTTAAACTTTATCCCCAGAAACAGCTGGCCATCATTCTCATTTCACCAACTCTTCAGCAACTTCCTATTATGTAGGGATCAGATTCAAAATTTAGTGCTTATGGCAACAACTGCATAAAGCCAAAATTACTTTGAAAAATTCCCTATAATCATCAGTAGGACATGGTTTATTTGAGGTTCAAAAGCCAACAACTAAGTTTTTCTAAAAAGTTGTTTAACTAATTCCAGAAAGTTAGATGCACCTATGGTTAAGACTCTACTGAATTTCAATAACAATGTTGACAACTAAGGCCATTATTTATTTTACAGAGACAATATTGTTTAATAATGTATAAAGTCCATGAATTTCTTTATTAGAATCATTATTCTCTACCTTAACAGGACCGCCATTCTTCTAAATTTTGGAGAAGTCCTAAGGGTGGGGATTCATTGCTTATGGTCCATCAAACAGAACTATTATCATAGAGAGCTATGAAAATGACCATTAGCGGTTTTTGCTAAACAGTTCTTCATAGCACAGTTTTCTCCACAATACTGTTTGTACTTTAGCTAACCCATATATTTTCTGGGAATGCTACCAGGTCTTTGAACATATAAAGTAAAAACAGAGGAGTCACATATTGATTCCTTACTTTTACTAATTTAACAGTAGAAAATCTGCCATCTGGCTTAGTTTCAGGTATCTGATGTCTCAGGGATGAGTAAGGCGGCTTGGAACAACAATTGCAAATGAAAAGACCACCAAATCCCACTGTGTGATTAAAGAGCTATAAACAGTGGGACTTTAAGGGTTTTATTTTTTAATATTCTTCTAATATTTTTGTTGGATTCTAGTATTTTTGCTATTTTCAATCCTACACTGCAACATGCTAACTTATGGAAACTTTTAGCCTAAACGATGTTTCTAACAGATAAGTGACGGCTTAAGACCAAGCGTATTTCTGAGAAAGCCAAGGCTATTTCTAAAGCAACAGTCAATTAAATTGATGAAATCAAACAACTAAAAGAATAATTGAATCAATTAGAGAATTTTTAACTTCAGAGATTATCTCTAATTGGAATGTTTACAGCTGAACAAGGTAAGGATTAGAATACTAGGTTTGCAAAGAGCGCTTACTGGGAAATGTGCAGGTTCTACCAGTTCTGGGTGAAAGGGCTTTGATAGTTAAACTTTCTAAACTTCTTCTAAGCTTCTTCTTTCCAATGAAATGAAGCTAGTGATCTAGCAGGGTATATTAAATGATGATTTTTTTCCTCCTATTTTTCCCTTCCCCCTCATTTTATTTTATTTATTTTATTTTTTATTTTTTATTTTTTTTGAGACAGAGCCTCAAGCTGTCCCCCTGGGTAGGGAGCCGTGGCATCACAGCTCACAGCAACCTGGGCTCAAGCGAGTCTCCTGCCTCCGCCTCCCAAGTAGCTGGGACCACAGGCGCCTGCCACAATGCCTGGCCATTTTTTGGTTGCAGCCGTCATTGTTGTTTGGCGGGCCAGGCTGGATTCGAACCCGCCAGCTCAGGAGTACGTAGCTGGCGCCTTAGCCCGTTGAGCCACAGGCGCCGAGCTTCCCCTTCATTTTAAAATGGTAGCCATGCTTCATAATTTCTTGACTGTGCAATGTTTGTAATCTATTTTGTGGAAAGTTTTGTCGGTCTGCCCAGCAGGTTTGGGCTTCAAAACTCCCAACCTTCTACTAACAGAGCCTTTTTTCTCTTGGAGGATCCTTTCCATGTGGTTCAGTTCAGACGCTCTGCCACATAGGTGATCATAGCACCCAGGGAATCAGAGCTCTATATCTGCTCAGGACAGTGACAGGCTTCAGAATGACCACAAGACATGACATTGATTCCAAAGTTCAAGAAAAAAACTTTTCAATAGCATCCCTAGCTCTAAGTATGATATAAGCCTAGAAATGACAGTTGCCATTTTTACCACTTGAGAACTTGTCTAAGAAATGACAGCATTGAGTTTCGGAATCCAGCCTAGGGTTTATAATCGCCTGAACTTCTTAAGTACATTAGCCAATATTAGTTACCTCCTCCACTTTTTTCCTTAAACATTTTGAGTTGAGCTTCTGTCACTTGCTTTCAAAAGTATTTGATTAATGCAGAAATCATATCAAGTCAGGGTATAACTGTAATCTGTAAGAGAAAACACAGAATTCCTTAGAAGCAATTTAAAACATTTATAGCAAAAGGGATGGTCATGGGAATTGCATATTTTTTAATCATATAAACATTAACCTTGTTTGCTTGTAAAAGCTTCCAGGGGGTAAGCACTCTGTAAGAACTGAATGGAGTTTACTCTGCTCTTCTGCAAGTTTTATAATATCTGAAACAGGAATTATTTCCTTTACAAGGCTTCTATGAACCCATAATGCCTTTCACGGAAGGTAGTAAGAATCTATCAATTTACAGTTGTAACTAGAAGAAGTTTTTATCTGTTAAGTTTTGTTGCATTTAGTCACAGTGTTACCTAACAGTACCCTAAGCCTACATAAGGAAAGGCTACGTTATTTGCAAAAGGTATTGCCAGTGCTCTGAATTCTTTTACCTGAGAGATGACATTTGGTTCACTGACTGGTCTTGCTGGATGAATGATTACATCCAACCAACATATGCTAAGTGATCCCCAAAGCCCATTTCTTGCTGCTGGGTTGTAGAATAGGTATTTTGTTCTTGAAGGCAGAACCTTGATAGGGCTTTACTCTTGCATATGCTAACACACTAATGAATTGACCCTGTACTCTTTTTGGATGAAAGGAGGAAGTATCCTGCTGACTTGGAAGAAAATCAAAAACATCCTTTAAAACATAGTGTATTGCACTTTTTAGCTTTTGTTGGGCCATAATACCAAGTGACAGAAGCTAGGTTAGGCTAGTTTAAGCAAAAGGGGGGGGACTCATCAGAAGGTTAGGATTATGAGAATGGACCAAACCATAAGACGGTCAGCAATGGTGACAGATCTCAAAAATAGTTGATTCCAAAGATGAGATGGGAATTTTATCAAACATTTTCATAAAATATATTAATAATAACTGTGTCTTTTTTATGGTCATCTGGATGATTTATGTTAATAGATATATGTATTAGTTAGGATAGGCTAACAAACAGAGTGAAAGCATAATAGTTTAGAATGTTATTTTTTATTTACTTATTTATTTTTTTGCGGTTTTTGGCCGGGACTGGGTCTGAACCTGCCACCTCCGGCATATGGGGCCGGCGCCCTACTCTTTTGAGCCACAGGCGCCACCCTAGAATGTTATTTTTATGGGCTAGAACTAGAGAGATAAGTAAGTTAGAAAGGTAACACTCCTCCATATAATCATTCGGAGGCTCAGGTTGACAGTGTCTCTACCATCTTCAAAATATGGCTCCAAGGTCCTGTTATCAGCTATCATTTCAACCACCCTACAGGGACAAAGAACATGGAGCAGCAAGAGATACACTGAAATGGCACATGCTGCTTCTGCTACACTAAAGCCCAGTCACATAGCTCCACACAGAATAGCTGGGCCATGTAGTTCCAGTTTGGAGAGTTGATTTCCAGCAACAAATATATACCATAAATGAAGGAAAAAGAATTTTTAGTGGACAGCTGCTCAGCTCTGCCATTATGTACTAATATAAATCAATTTTTTTTACCTTCTTGGATAAACCACCCCTGGTAATAATGTGTTATTCTTTTAAGGTCCTATTTATGAGAATTAGTAGACATTAGTATTTATAATTTAGTAAACTTATAGTTTCATTTTTTGTCTAAATAATTTTCTGTTTTGTTTTCTGTGTGTTTAAGGGATTATCTAAAAAATTGGGGGAAGATCTGGAAAGTATAAATTATATATTTAAGTTTTATAAAAATTCACTTGTGAAATATTGAAGTGCTTAAGAGTATTCTTTTTTAAAGAAAGTTCTTACAGTTTCATGTCTTAAGTGTAAATCTTTGATCCAATGAAAATTGATTTTTGTTAGTGATGAAAGGTGACGGTCCAGTTTCAGTCTTGTACAGGTTGCCAGCAAGTTCACCCAGTAATATTTGTTAAATAGGGAGTATTTCCCCATTGAATGTTTTTGATAAGCTTATTGAAAATCAAATCATGATAAGTGGTTGGGTTCATCTCTAGTTTCTCTATTCTGTTCCATATATTTACCTGTCTATTTTTATGCCAGTACCATGCTGTTTTGATCACTATAGATATGTAGCATAAACTGAAATGTGGTAATGTGATACCTCCTGATTTGTTTTTATTTCTAAATATTGTATTGGCTATTTGAGTTTTTTTCTGATTCTACATAGAAGGAAGTACTATTTTTTCAAGATTTTTAAACTAAGTCATTGGTGCTTTAATAGGGATTGCATTAAATGAATGGATTGCTTTGAGTAGTATGGACATTTTAACAATGTTGATTCTTCCTAGCCATGAGCCTGGTATGTTTTTCCATTTGTTAACATCTTCAGCTATTTCTTTTCTCAGAGTTTCATAATTCTCTCTATAGAGATCTTTCATGTCCTTTGTTAAGTAAATTCTCATTCTCAGCTATTTCCTCTTCTTTTGCACGACTATAGAAGGAATACAGTCCTTGACTATATTTTCAGCTTGCCTACTATTGGTATATATAAAAGCTACTGATTTGTAAGTATTGATTTTGTATCCTGAGGTGCTGGTATCTTCTCTGATCACTTCTAAGAGTTTCATAGGATGGAGACTTTATAGCTTTTATGTTTACCTGGATGGAAATGAAACACAATATTTTTAGTAAAGTGTCTCAAGAATGGAAAAAGTATTCAATGTACTCAATACTATTATGAAACCAATATATCATCACCTATACATCCATATGAAAGACACAACTATAGCCCAGAAAGAAGGAAGGGAGAGGAAGGACAGGGGAGGGGAGTGGGGAGGGTATTTGGTGGGACCTCACCTATTGTGCGTAATGCTATGGTACATTTCAAAAATACTAAGAGGATAGTATAAACGTCTTACCACAACAAATAAGTAAGTGAGATGACAATTATGTTAATCAGTCTGATTTAAGCATTTCACATTGTATATCAAATCAGCATATTGCATCCCATAATTGTACATAGTTATGATTTAATACACACCAAAAGCAAAGTTCTTAATTTATTCCCTGTTGTCCCATTTAGGGTATGAGTATCTATATGAGTCATTTTTTTTTATTATCGCTTAAAAAAGTATTTGCATTATTCATATTATTGTACAAAGTATTCTCTTAAACTATGGTTTCTTTAATTTAGCTGATACCTGTGTTCTTCTTGCCCATTTATCATTTGTACTTTTGTTTCTACATTTTTTAATTATAGTAAATAGTTATTTATCTATTTCATTGTTCATCCACTCCCCTGGCTTACCATACCTCCCTATCCCTAAGCTCACACACCCACTTCTGCCAAGGAAGCACTTTTTTGAGTTATTTATAAATTTGTCTTATTGTTTTTATAAATTTATCCTAAATTATTTCTGCTTTTATCTTGATTCCCTCCTTTTGACTTTATTGGAACTAATTTATTGTTCTTTTTCTAAGTTCTGAAGTTTAACTTTTAAATCTATTTTAATTAAAGAGGGTAGTAATAACTTTGATTGTTATGAAGTTTCCTCTGAGTACATAATTGGCTATAGTTTATAACTTTGAAATATGCTATTTTTGTTGTCTGAGTTTCTAATTATTCTGATTTTTACTTTTGATTTACATTTGATAGAATTTAGTTAGTAGACAATAAGAAAATTTCACTTTCTTTTCAAATGTTTTATTACTGTAGTTAGAGAATCTAATTTGTATGATCACTACTTTGGGAAAATATATTGTCATTCTCTATATAACAATTGAGAAAAAGATGGGAGATTTTGACGGTCAATTAGATCATCCTAACTGACTATATTATTTATTTCACTATATATTTTCTTGTTTTTTATCTTCATGATTTTTTAGATTGAGAAAATATGGTACAAATAAAATACACTATCAGTATATTTTGTTAAGTTTAGCAATTTTTAAATTTACTAATAGGTTCATGGCAGTTATATCTGGATTAAACTTTTCATTATTCTAAATCCTGCATGTCTTATTTCAATTTGGTGTACTGTAACAGATGGTACTATTCAGTTTTTGACATGAGCTTTGTTTCATTTCACTATTTCAATGTTCACCATGTCTTTGCTATTTTACTTTTTTCTTTTGCATATTTTAGTTTAGTTTGGTAAAAGGTAGTTCTCTTAAATATGAACCTTTTAAGTCATCTTCCTCAGAAGTGAAAGGTTCTGGACTCAATAATAAAAGATTATTCTGAGGGGTGAGGCAAAAGGAATATGGAGTCTCAGTTTTGTGCAATCAAATGGCTTTTATTCCACCTGGGTGCAGGTGAGGTGAGATTCCTGACCAGGAAGAAATCCCCGTGTGGACTATGGAATATGGGGATTTAAAGGATTAGGGAAGCTGGGATTGGTCTGTCCACCACTTCCTGGGAGAAATATATACTCTATTCTTCCTGGGTAGGTTAGTTTTACCTGGGCAGGTGGGTGGGAAAGGTCTAGGGAGGCCAAGATTGGTCCGTTCACTATTTCCGGGGAGGGATATGTTTCCTAGGAAAGGGATCCTTCCTGGGCAGGTTAGGTCTACCTGGGCGGGTCAGTAATCTGATTCTATCAAGAAGTTCTTATAATTTTAAGTTTAAAAAAGGAGAAAAAATTGCATGTTCATTGTGATGCATAATCAAATGTATACATGTGGTCAAAACATGGATGAGGATACGGAAAATGAAAGTGATCAGACTAAAGCATAAAAAGTAGGAATGTTTAATATAGTTTCTTAGATGTGATTAGAATGGTATCTTAGTAATAAACATAATCTCTGGGATTGAGGAATTGAAGATCTCACATGTTGTGTCAGGCTCACTTGCGTTGTATATGGGTGATGTAAATACTTAGTGAATCAGTTGGTTGAAACAATTCCCGTTAATGGTAATGTGGCTATGTGAAACTGGGGTCAGTTTCTCCTCCCATCACTATTATAGTGTACCTACACTCAGATAGGTTTGCTTTCATGAACCACCTCTCGTTCCTTCAAGTTACCATGTATTTCTCTTTCACTGTCTTCTTATTGAAGCACCTTGCAAGAGCCCCAAAGGGTGACTTTTGGACTTAGACATCCTAGTGAGGCCAAGAGACAAAGTAGGAGAAATGTGTTAGGTAACTTCTAATTGTATGTAATGACTCCCACCCCCAGGTACTCACATATTTATGTCATCTTTGTCCTTTGTGTATTGGCTGAAACTGTGACTCATTTCAAAGGAATAGAATATGACAAATGTATTGAAATATCACTCTCTGTGACTTCCCTTTTGTGGGCACTGTCATTTGTCACTGAGGAACCCAGTTGCCATTGTTCTCAGCCATTCACCTTATGGAGGGATCCAGTTGGTGAGCAATCCAGGGAGGCCTGCAACCACTGGACTCTGAGGAGTGGAAGCCTTCAGTTCAAAACCTGGGTGAACAGGGCCAGATGAGGTGTCTCATGCCTGTAATTCTATGCTGAGATGGTGGATTGAGTGAGTTCAGGAGTTCAAGACCACCCTGAATAAGAGTGAGAACCCATCTCTAAAAATAGCTGTTCATTGTAGCGGGTGCCTGTAGTCCCAGCCACTTAGGAGACTGAGGCAAGAGGATCACTTGAGTCCAAGAGTTTGAAGTTTCTGCGAGCTGTAATGCCATGGCACTACAAGGGTGCCAAACTGAGACTGTCTCAAAAACAAAATAAAACAAAACAAAACAAAGAAAACCCTCAGTGAACAAATGAATTCTGCCAAAAACCACTGGGGTGAGCTTAAAAACAAATCCACCCCTTGTTGACCTTTGACTGTAGCCTTGTCGGAGACCCAGAGACAAGTGCTAAGCTGCATTGGATTTGAGGCCCAAAGAAATTGTGATATAACAAATTTGTGTTGGTATAAGCCACTGCAAATAAACGAATGAGCTACTTAAGATGTTCTCCTCTGGAAAGATTTTACTGCATTGTACAGCTAAAGGGATTTAAAGGAATTGTCCTCTTCAGATTTCAGACTGTAGTCTGGTCCTATTACTTTTTTTTAGATTCCATATGCATTTTTATTGAAACTATCCTTTTGGAGCAGGAACATCTATTATTACAGTTTATACACAAAGAATGAATCTAGTACATGCTAACGTTGTTCCTCTCTACCTACCTAACAAACCCAATTTGTTACTTGCTTAGAAGGGATCTGAGCCTAAAATCCCTTTACAAAATCTCTGACCTTTAGTCAGGAAAGTTTTCATAAGTTTCTTATTCTTTGATTTGATATTGCATGGAAAATCTTGGGCCAGAGATCTGACTCAAAATTTAGGCTAAAATAAATTTGTTGGGAAGAACGGACACAATTCAATTTAACCATTCAACCAGTGTGCTTAAGAAAGCTGGGAGTATGGAGAATGGGGTAAGTGTACTGATAAATTAGCACAGCTCTGTTCTTGAAGGGTTGATAAATGCTGTTGGGAGTTGAGCAGACAATAATTATCACAGAAATGTAGATCCAGCTGGGATAATTAGGAAAGACTTCCTGAAGGAGGCAGTACATGAACTAGGTCCTGAATCTCAAGTAGGATTTGATAACTGGAAGTAAGGGTAAGAAAACAAGAGCGAAAAATACATTTCAGATACAGAAAATAGTACTGATCAAGAAAAATCTATTCCAAGAAAGTGAGGAAGAGTATGAATTATCAAAACATAGTAAGAGACAAAGCTGTCAATGTAAGAAATAACTTTATAGAGAAATCTTAATGTTTGAATTTTATCTCAGTGACCAGGGCTCAAAAAACAGAAATGCCTGCAGGGGTGAGGATGGGGGATGTGAGAAACCAACCTTTGCTCATAGTGAGTTTCTCTATACAGTTCCAGCTAACTGTTATAGCCATGCTTGAAAGCAAGCTCAGGTAGAGTTGCCAGTTCTTGTGATTATTAGAAAAAAGGGGGCAATATTTGGGTAGAAGAGAAGATTATGAATTGAATAGTGTCATAGGAAGACTCAGTTTTTGTGATCAGCTGGAAAGGGTAGAGTGCTAAAAGGTCAATTGCACCAGACCAGTTGCCCAAAGAACACCTTATTCAAGACTATTGGAGTAAGGCAGGGGTCCTCACACTACAGCTCTCGGTCTACATGCGGCCTGCTGAGGACATTTATCTGGCCTGCTGGGTGTTTTTGTCACCACTGCCTGTTCTGCTTAGCAGCTGACTTGTCCCAGGTCGCAATGCACATGTGTGGAATGTGCACTGCACTTTCCAACTCCCCTCCTTCTCTCTGTCTCTTGACTCCGCCTCTTGGTCTCAGGTGAGACTGAGACTCATGATCCGATGAGTCACAAGCTTGCCTATGCAAAGCCTGCTGCTGCCTGAGGACCAAGGTAATAACAAGTTAGGAATTATTTTATTTTGAAGTTAGGAAGTCTTTTTTTTTTTTTTTGCAATTAGTAGGGCCCTTTTTTGCGGTTAAGGTGGGCCTTTTTTTTCTGAAGTTAGGAGTTCTTTTTTTTTTTTTTTTGCAGTTTTTGGCCTGGGCTGGGTTTGAACCTACCACCTCCAGTAAATGGGGCCTGCGCCCTACTCCTTTGAGCCACAGGTGCTGCCCCTGTTTTGTTTTTTTACTTCAAAATAAGATATGTGCAGTGTGCATAGGAATTTGTTCATAGTTTTTTTTAAAAACTATAATCTGGTCCTCAAATGGTCTGAGGGACAGTGAACTATCCTCCTGTTTAAAAAGTCTGAGGACCCCTGGAGTAAGGAAAAGAGATTGAACTCCACAGAACCAAGAGTGGGAGAGTTTTAAGTGCCAGATGCACTAGTAGAAAAGTACTGAAAGAAGGTAGTGGGAAGATGTTCAATGTGATGGGACCATCTGTAAGTATTAACTGGCTGTTATCAAAGCTAGGCTCCTACTTTCCTGCAAAGACTGCCCCATAGGAGTGCTGTTTTCCTTGAGGAGTACCTTTCACTGGGATGGCTCTGAGGTCCTTGAGATATTCCTGGGTGGTAGATATAAGTCTTACCTTGAAGGCAAAATAGAGTTGATAATTGCAAGTTTTCTAAATAAAATACTCTAAGAAAAGGGAAGTCAGAAGCCTGTAGTTAAAAAGAAGCTTGTCTAAAGTATTGTGAAGGTGAGTGGAATGTCAAGTTCATCTCATTTGGAGGATAAATGCAGCTATAAGTTAAAGGCTATAGCAATAGACCACATGTGAGATTCTAAGGTCTAAAATAAAGAACTAATACCTAAATCATAAAAATTTGTAAAAGATCTTGAAACAAACCAAAACAAATTTACTAAGCTCTTCAGCTGAAAAAAGTAGATGTTTTCTGGTGTGTACCTTGCCAGGTTATCTCAGTCTCTGGGGTTTGTGCCTTTCATTGTCTGTGAGCTATTTTCCAAGGTTTCACAATGTAAGTTGTAGTTAACTGATGAAAATACAAATTAATCTTTTTCATAGACATGCAAATGAGATCTGTCTGCTGTAGGAACAATTCATTTTCCTTCTCCCTCTACTCATGTAGTAAACCAGTTTTACATCTCCTTATAAATTATTTACATCTATTTTCAAATTCATTTCAGCATTTCTTATTGCTTTAAATACGTGTGGTTTTTAAACGATCGGAGTATCTTACTGGCTCCCTATTAATTAAAGAGTTATTATAGTTGACATAGGTCCATTTAATATTTACAGGAGTGTCTTCATTTAATTGTTTTAAGAAACATTATTCTTAAATACCTATAAAAGAAGAGAAGGTATAAATATAAGAGGTTGAAAAGGTAGAATCACCATGACCCAGAGATAAATGTGGAGGTTAAGAGAAAAGGAAAAAATAGTGATGCTGTTGAATTTTGCACTGAGGTCTTAAATATCTAATTTATCATAAATAGAAATAGAAGCAGGAGGAAGAGAAGTTTGGGTGTCATAGCAGGATGAGAAGCATTCTTTCTGTTACAAATATTCAGTTTGAGAGGAGGTTATAATATCCTTGTGAAAATGTCCAGCATCTCTTTGGAAGGGTGTGGCTGGAGCTCTCATGGGAAGTCAAGGCTAGGAGGTGCCATCTTGGAGTTGTCTGCACAGGCAACCTATGGAGGGGATAATACCCATAGGAGGGAAGTGAAGAGAAGAGCTAAGGGCAGAACCTTGGGGATCATCCACATTTAGGGCCAGGGTGTTAAATTGAGGGAGCAGAGCAAAATAGATCATAAAAGGTGAGTGTTTACTAGTTTTTCCAGGATTGGGAACCATTTTGTTCCCTTTCCTATTTCCCTCAGAATTTTGTCTTAAACCTCATAGCCTTATTCTCTCTTACCTCTCTTCTTCATTCACACATCCTGACCTCAGGTTTCCAGGATTTCTTTCTTTCTCTTGGTCACTCTGTGCCTGTCTGTCAAATCTGAGGACATAAGCAACCTGAGGACATAAGCATGACTCCCCGAGCTGTCATTTGAATCTGTGCAACTAAGCACAAGTGACTTCAGTTCTCTGAGCACCAGTTTTCTGATATGACAAAAAGGTGACAATGATGCTTTCTCCAGCTGGTAATTGTGAGAAATAAATGAGATAACATGAGGCTTTCTCTAGCACAGAATTTGGTATATGGTAAAAGTTCTCTGACTCTAAATATTAATTGCCAAATAAGTTTTCCTGTAATGGCATGATTCATCTGTAACTTTTGCCTATATCTGAAAGCTTTACAACTGTACCACTATCCCATTTGTTGGGGAAAAGCTATTTATTGCAATGAAATGTTATGCTTTTTGTATTTCAAGAGTATTATCTTTCCTCTACATTTTACTTCATTTTTGCTTTTTTTCTCCTTTTCTTAGTGTTAGTGTATCATGGTACAATTTTTTTTTGCTTATCCCTCATTTCATGATATGCTGAAAGGCTGTCGTGAGCTTATAAATACAAGCCAAAACAGTATCAGGAAAATGAGAAATTGTAAAACTAGGGTACAGTCAAATTCATAACTTTGGTTTAGTGTAAACCCTTGTTTTTTTTCTCCATAGAATTTTCATATTGCAGGGTGCATACTAGTAGCTTGCTCTAAGAGTTTAGCAGTGATTAAGTAATTTATTTTCTGAATCTGTCAGTGTCTGCTTTTTTGTTACATTTTATTCATAAGCTTTTGTTAAACACATATTTATAATTGAAAGGTATTGTAATCCATTGTGTGCCTTTTATTAGCTGTTGAGTTTGCATGAAGCTTTCTCTTGGAATCAACCTGAAAATAATTCTTCTTTATTTTTATCTCCAAGGTACCCAACCCAGTCGAAAGAGAGAAAGAAGAATGTCTGTGAGATTCTTTTAAATTTCCATCCCTACCCTTATAGTTTCATCAAGATCAAACAGGTTCCACACATTGGCAGCCACATACAGCAGAGACCAAATCAGATGCATATGTGAAGCTGCAATAAAAGAGAGCTTTATATACAAAGGAAATAAAGGCCTGGCAGGCATGGATGGCTGGCAGCTAACAAAAGTGCTGCTGTCATTATTAAGGGGAAGCAAATATACCGCCAAGGCTCAAAGAACAGTATCAAACATTGCATATGGACCCAATGCCAGGTGACTCATTCATTTGGTTTTACGGTAAAATGGAAGAGCTAAGGACCTACTTAGAAAAATCCACTGATAACAAGATATAATATAAAACCCTTTTATAGTTTTTGAGATTTATCAGATCCTTTGTGCAAGAACTGTGCTAAGTAGCACAGCATCTATTGTCTAACTGTCCAATTTCTTTACTTTTGAATGGTTTTATCCACTTGAGGTACAACATTGAAGGAAGCCAGAGCAATCATTTAGAAATAGTTTCTGTCATTACTGAGTTTATTAAATCGTGTGTTTTAAAGAATTTATATTAGGTATCTCTCTCATTATATATATATATATATATATATACATATTTTTTTTTTTTCTGAGACAGAGCCTTAAGCTGTCATCCTGAAGAGAGTGCTATGACATCACAGATCACAGCAATCTCCAACTCCTGGGCTCAAGCGAGTCTCCCGCCGCCGCCTCCCAAGTAGCTGGGACTATAGGTGCCTGCACAATGCCCAGCTTTTTTTTTTTTTTTAGTTGAAGCCATCATTGCTGTTTGGGGGACCCAGGCTGGATCCGAACCCAGCAGCTCAGGTGTATGTGGCTGGCACCTTAAGCGCTTGAAACACAGGGGCTGAGCCTCTCTCATTGTATTTTTAAGGTACTAATCTAGTTCCATGCTCCTCAACTAGTACTAAAGAATAATGTTTGTTGATTACTTATAGATGGACTACATTGATGTTTCTAAGTCTATCCCTCTCTTCATTCCTCACTCTTTTCCTTCGTTCCTCCTTTTTGTTCTTCCTTCTATTTAGCAAATATTTACTAAACACTTGTGGAGCTCTGGGGGTAGAGCAATGAAAAGTTTCTTATACTTAAAAAGGTTTCATTATAGAAAATTGAACAAGTAATCAATATAACTATTTCAGATAATGATGAATGGCTTGAAGATTGTGAAATGGGGGACTGTGGCGGTGGAGTTCCTTTAGAGTAGATGGACAAGAAAGGCCCCTGACATTTGTCCTGTGACTTGAATAATAAGGAGAAGCCAGCCATGCAAAGTGCTGAGATCAGTCCTCCCAGGCAGAACGAACACAAGGACGGAGGTCCAGAGGGATACAGAGCTGGGTGTATTCCAGGAGCCAAAAGGCCTGTGATTGGTCTGTAAGATTTGAGTGAGGATTGCTGAGGTGGGAGAGGGAGGCATTGTCTGGTCACTTAGAAGTCTGGGTTTCCGTAAAAGAGTTTGGGCATTGTTCTCAATACCAGGGCAAGTCATTTAAGTGGGATGTTGCTGTGAGGTATGGAAAAAGAATTTCAGTGATTAGAATACCAGCAAGAAGGTATACATTAGAAGGCTTGTAGAGATGTAGAATAGAGACTAGTGCCCTGGTAAAAGCCCACTCAATCTGGGGTGCTGTTTCTACAAGGGAAGGGAGTAAAGGTGGTGGCAATTTATTATTTTAGAAAAGATAGTGCAAGGTGAGAAAAAGGAAAGAATCAGATATGGGAAGTGAAGACCCAGATAAGCCTGTTTATACTATGTAATGTAAAGAGATTATAGTGTATTGTGGCAAGAATCAGACTTCCTTTGAATATATCCCTCCCTAACTCCTTATTCTGTTTTCCTTCAAGTCTCCCACAGATGTCACACCTGAGGCCAGTGACATTACCATCCTTCTCCTTCTTCTCCCCTAAACCTCTGGCAGGCTTACCACCACTTCAGAGTCCAGGGCGACTTAAAAGTTGGTAGAAATAGAAAGATCTGGATCTCAGATTTAGTGTTAAAGCACACTTTTAGTAAATGAGGCTCACATTTCCTTTAGAGGAAGGGGTAGATCAATGGTTGTTTTCTAATGATAAACATTTTGAACATATTTAGCATTTTGCATTTGATAATATCATTTATTTTACTAAAGACTGGGTCTTAGATAGAGGGTCATGTATAAATACTTCTCCTGGCAGGTAATTTCAAACACACTTTCACAGAGTACCTGTAACATGTATGACATGTATCAACAGAAAAGAACCCAAACTCTGTAAAATAATTGAAAGAGGTTTATTTGGAACCAGGTTTGAGGATCATTCCCAAGAAGCCTTGAGCTCTTGAGAACTGCGGTGGATTACAGTTTGATTGTATATACTTCGGGGAGGCAGGAACTACATGTAAACTCATAAATCAATATATTGGAATACATTTGTATTCTTATTTTGCCAATAAGGCTTTTTAAAAATAAACAGATTAAAGCATTTGAGTTTGTTTAATTAATAAATGAGCATTCCCTTATTTATAAACCAGTCTGGAATCGTGTAGGCACAAACATCTAATACATTGGCATACACAAACATATCTAAACATGTAAACTCACACACACACACACATCTAAAGTTCCAATAGATTCTACCTGAGAACTCTAGCCAGGAGATAGTAATACAAACTCACCAGTAAGTAAAAAACAACTGGATCCAATTCTTTTCTGACAAAACTGGACTTGTTCATGTAGTTAAACTTTAGTTGTCCTCATATGTAACCTAATTATGCCTGTGGACAAAGTTTTGGGTAAACGATTTTCAGGACAGTTTGATTTTCAAAAACCTCCCTCCCCTTTTTTCTTCCATGTAAAATGAGTTTTCAATGTTCACATTTTAGCTAGAACTCATAGGCGGCAAGATATCCAGGTAGGCTTCAATTGGTGATAATATAAACAATCAGTTTATCTCAACAGCCCTTAAAAGTTAGCAGATTTAGGGTGACATTTTAACTTTACAATGGCAGGTAGACCATTTGAATTCTGAATTTTCCTAGATGTAATTTGCCCTTTAGGTAAAAATTTGTGTATAAGAATTGGTCATGGCCAGCTATAGTCCTAGAAAACCCAGCACGCGTTTGAACCTTTCAATTTACATAAATAATTACAAGTAGAGGTGTTCTTCTCTTTACTTATTTTAAAGGATTTGTTTCCCATTTTCCTCTTACCAAAGCAATCCAACTGTAGTCTAGGTTTTGATGTCAGGTCAGTGTGTGCTGATTATGGGTGTGATTCCACAGTGTTCCATCACTGAGTTATTTCCACCCTTTATATCTTAATTTCTCTCTTGGGTCACTACCTCTGAGAGGGCTCAAAATGCTGAGTGATTGATCAGCTCTTATAATTGTTTCCTGGATGAGCCTTTATTTATTTTTATTTTTTTTGTAGAGACAGAGTCTCACTTTATCGCCCTGGGTAGAGTGCTGTGGCGTCACACTGCTCACAGCAACCTCCAGCTCTTGGGCTTAAGCGATTCTCTTGCCTCAGCCTCCCTAGTAGCTGGGACT
>CAUYON010102271.1:0-36026 GCA_963573935.1 Arctocebus calabarensis | reverse complement strand
GCCTACAGACACATGAAAAAATGCTCACCATCCTTAATCATCAGAGAAATGCAAATTAAAACTACTTTTAGATATCACCTAACTCCAGTAAGATTAGCCCACATAACAAAATCCCCAAACCAGAGATGTTGGCATGGATGTGGAGAAAAGGGAACACTTCTACACTGCTGGTGGGAATGCACACTAATACGTTCCTTTTGGAAGGATGTTTGGAGAGTACTTAGAGATCTAAAAATTGGCCTGCCATTTGATCCTATAATTTCCTTACTAGGTATATACCCTAAAATCACATTATAACAATGACATCTGTACCAGAATGTTCATTGCAGCCCAATTCATAACTGCTAAGTCATCGAAGAAACCTAAGTGCCTATTGATTCAAGAATGGATTAATAAATTGTGGTACATGTATACCATGTAATATTACACAGACTTAAAGAAAGATGGAGACTTTACCTCTTTCATGTTTACATGGATGGAGCTGGAACATATTTCTCTTAGCAAAGTATCTCAAGAATGGAAGAAAAAGTATCCAATGTACTCAGCCCTACTATGAAGCTAATTTATAGCTGTCGTATGAATGGTATAACCCAACTATAACACAAGAATATAGGAAAAGAGGCAAGGGTAGGGAGGGGAGAGGGGAGGTTGGGGCGGAGGGAGGGTAATTGGTGGGGCCACACCTGCGGTGCATCTTAGAAGGGTATAGGTGAACCTTGCTAAATGCAGAATGCAAATGTCTTCATACAATAATGGAGAAATTGCCAGGAAGGCTATGTTAATCAGTTTGATGAAAATAGTTAAGATTGTATATGAAGCCAGCACATTGTATCCCTTGATTGCACTATTGTACACAGCTATGATTTAATGATAAAGATAATAAAATAAATAAATAAATAAAATTTTAAAAAAAGAAAATACATGAAAAGAGATTTTTAAGAAAAAATAAAATAGAGATCCAAACCAAATCATTGCTGAAATAAGATAATAAGATAAATAAGAAATATCCAGACATGGAATTAATACAGCTACTATCTACTGACTGAAAATCCTATTCTAATCACATTGAATGCAGAGAAGGACAAGGAGACTAAAGTAATTGGAGGAAAAAAAAAAAAGTACAGAGAGTGAAGAAAGACAGGTCAACACAAAGTCCCAGAATGCAGAAAAAACAACAAATGAAACAGAAAATGTATTTAAAGCATCATAATGAGCCCAGGAGTTTGAGAGGCTGCAGTGAGCTACAATGATGCCATGGCACTCTAGCCTGGGCATTCAGTAAGATCTCTCTCCATAAAAAGTGTTAAGACTGTTTTTCTTAAAGGAGAACTGATATCAGAATATTTAAGTCAAAACAAGCATGCTTTGTTTTAGGAAAAATTAACACAGCATAATGAATGCTGAGGCATATTCTGGATAAACTTTGAAACGAGAAGATAACATGTTTGTCAAAAACTGTGAAGAGTCTGAGATTTCACCCTACTTGCAAGCTAACAATGTAGCCTGCTACACTTCCATGGATGGTAATAGAAAACATCTTTCTGGATCAACGTCAAGGAACTTTGCTACAGCACAACAAGCAGCAAAAACATTAGAATTTCTATTTGCAACAGTTCCCTTTATCTCCAAATCTCGAAACAAAGTGATGCACACTCCGGGGTCAATGCTACACACACAGTAGGTCTGCATCTCAGATGAGGAACCCATCTGAGAAGTGTCCAGGACCTTCTGAGCAAGCAGCAAAGAAACCAGTCCCCCTCCTCTCTTGGAAGTGAGTAGTCAATGGCAGATGTACTATATACTATATACTCCTTCCTTAGTTGCCTATATAACTGTCCACAGAAACCGTTTGATTCTGGAGACACTGAGCAATCTGGCACACCTGCAAGAACTTGCAGGGATGCTCAGGGTCCACAATGGACTATCTCTCTCGGCAATATCCTCCACATACTGAGGAAAAGTAAATCAAAATAGATTTAGCCCCAGATTTATCCACAGCAACAGAAACAAATGCTATTGTGAAAAAGACAGTATCAAAGCTTTTCTCAGTGAAATAAGATTTTTATATCTGGCTTAGTTGCTGTTTTCATGTACTAGGGCAGATTCTCGCAGATTTGAAAAAATTCTGGGAATGTAGTGCCCATAAGCCATGGGTGGGTGAGGGAAAACTTGATCATGGAATCCAATCATGAATTAAAACACTGCAGTAAAAAAGATTAATACAACGCTCAGTACCATATAATGATGAAATAATATGTCCACTATGTCCAGCAAAGGTCCACTACAGTTGTCTGAAGAAGGGCTAATGAATAAATATCCCCAAGCATTCACAAACTGAAGAAATACTTCACTTAATGCCTGTTTTGGAAGAAATACAATACATGGATAATACATCCAGCCAACCAAGTAACAAGTTAAAATAAAGGTAACTCATTCTTTATAATGAATTATAATTCACTGATTCTTCACTAAGGAAATATTGATCTTCAGTACAGACTGTGTTTTCATAACACCTGTGCTTTTCTGATATCTATCCTGGTCCAGCACTGCCACCAATTTTCTCTCTGGCCACAACAAAAACATTCATCTACTCTTTTATAACCAAAACATGTTATGAAAAGAAAGCTTTCTTCTTGCCACTTACTGTCCCCCTGGCAGAGCAGTGGCCCCAGGCTATAAGCTGCTTCTGAATTCAGTCGGCCTGTGTCTGTCATCACAACATGAGTGACGGGCAGGTGCTCCTTTTGGGAAAGGACTATTGTGTCACTGGTCCTAAAAAACAACAACCAAAACCCTTAAAATTATCCTGATTAACACGCTGAGAAAATTAGCTACGTTCTCTTATTGTGATTTGAAATGAACATTAAAAGACTTCAATGAACAATTAAAAACATTTTCAATATTTTGAGAGAACAGAGACTAATGAATCTAAATTGATGTTTGGCGAGCTTTATCTGTACATAGCCATATAGTAAGCGATTTGGGGTTCACAGACCTCACGGCTTCTTGTAGTTACTACTTAACTCTGCCTCTGGCATGTGAAAACAGCCTCAGACAACAACAAACAGGTGTGGGCATGTTGCAACGAAAGTTTATAGACACTGAAATTTGAGTTTTATACAAGTTGTATATGTCAAGAAATATTCTTCATTTTTTCAACCATTTAAAAATGTGAAAAATCATGCTTAGCTCATGGGCCATATAAAAACAGGCCATTGGGCTGGATTTGACCAACAAGCAATAGTTTCTCAACTCCTGAATCATTTGCCAATTCCTGATGTAAATGACCAGGGAGGAGAAAGGGGGAAAAATCCAGAAGGGTGGTCATTTTGGAAGCATGGGACATTTTATCAACAATTAAGTATATAACATCTCTTCTAAAATTAGTCTTAGGGTAATATCTAAATGATGTTAATTATAAATATAAGTAGTACACTAGATTTAGAAATTTCTTTCACAGAATATTAATTTATCATTTTTTAAATTCCTTTTATGGTTACTTAGTATTTCTTGTTTTGCTAACTTTATAAATTGAAAAAAACAACTCCATATGTTCAAAACCAAAATAAATACAACATCCTTACAAGTAAACACAGACTAATGCATGTGAATATAGGAAATGCTGTCTCCAGACACCCAGTCGATGTACATTTGGTGCTCACCTTCTATTGGGCAGGCACTGAGATCATAGAGCAAAAAATATAATATCTGCTCCCTAAAAGCACACGCTTTATGAGTTTTCATCATCATCATCATTCATGTGCAAGTGTCTGGGAAAATAATTGCACAGTACTTTGGCCCTGGAGGAAAAGCTGAGAGACCTGGAGGTCCTGGTTGCAGCTATGAACCTATTTCCTCTCTGACCAAAGTAAAGGCATTTGTCTACTCTTTTGCAAAAAAAAATACTTCTATGCTTATATTTATATTTATACCTATGCATATATATAAGTATATTTATACTTATATTTATACCTATGCATATATATATATAAAATAATAAGATATAATATCCCTTTACCTAAATTGCATGTGTATAGACAAAACATTTACAGACAAAACATCTTAGCCCAATTCCTTATTCTGGTCTAAAATCTAGTGAATACTGTTTTCTTCAAATTGTTCTGCTCCCAAACTTTCCTTTGTTTGAATTGTCAGAATAACTAATATTAATCAATGTGATCATTTTGTATTTGCAAAACAAAGTTTTCAGAATAAAAGAACTTTTTAATTGATATATCATGGTTATACATATTTCTAGGACACATTTGATATTTTTATACCCATGTGCAATGAACTGGGACATCCAAATATTTATCTTTTTTTCATGTCAGGAACATTATAATTCTTTTTCTGTGTGTTTCTTGAAATATGCAATAAATTATTGTTAGCTTTAATTTTCCAATTGTATTATCAGATATGAGACCTATTCCTTTCATCTAACTGTATTATTTATTGTATCTATTAACCAACTTCTTTTATAAAAGACTCTCAGTATCAAAATTTCAAATTTGAAAAGATAGAACTAAAATAAAATGACTATATATATAATTTTTTTGTTTGAGGCAGAGTCTCACTCTGTTTCCCAGGCTAGAGTATCATGGCCCCAGCCTAGCTCACAGTAGCCTCAAACTCCTGGGTTCAAGGGATCCTCCTGCCTCAGCCTCCTGAGTAGCTAGGACTGTAGGCACCTGCCACAATGCTCAGCTAAGTTTTCTATTTTTAGTAGAGACAGGGTCTCACTTTGTTTAGGCTGGTCTCAAACTCCTGACCTTAAGCAATCCTCCTGCTTTGGCCTCCCAGAGTGCTGGGATTACAGGCATCAGCCACCACACCTGGCCAAATGACTATATTTATAAGATTTTTATCTTGTAAAAAAAATCCAGCAATATAAAGAGATATAAATTAATATGAATTAAAACCTTAGAAAATATTTAAATATTTAATGGTAAAGAGAGATAATGATCTTTCTCTAAAAAATTATTTCTAAAGTTAGACTAAAATTCCATTGCCTTACCTAGTTATGACTCTGTTACTCGTGTTTATGCATATAATGGAGCATGGACTATCTAATATTGTCACCATTCACCTTTGGGGTAAACTAATGATAGCCAAGCTAGAAATATGCTTCTGGGGAATGAGGCAGGTCTGTCTGGGAAATTTTTTATTAATGTAGAAATACCTATTTTTCAGCTTATGTAATCGCCATTTTAGCAAGATAACCTAGAGAGGAAATATAATTCTATTAGTTATTACTGGAGGATGCTTGAATTTTAAAGATCTATTTTGCATTAAAGCTGCAAGTTTCATTTCATTTTTAACACTGAAATTGTGCACAAAATACTGAGAATGTATAAGGGGTATCCATGGTGCACTGCAGTTGCATTAGGGCAGATATTATAACAAGGTCTATTTTTTTCCAGTTGTCGCAGAATGTCTGGTGTTCTCAGTATGAGCATGAAGATGGGCAACATTTTTCCACCAATTTCTTACTGGTATAGGCAGATCCCAACCTTTGCAGATTTGTCATAGGTATCAGACTTCCTCAAAACATCCTAATCTATAGGGGCTTCTCATTTTTTCTTTGTTTCTTCCTATTATATTCTAAACTGTATACTATGGCTAAACTTGGAAATAGTGCATTTGAAGGTATAATAATTTCTTATAGAAGTATTAAAAATTCAGTGAGAGCATTTCACTTCTCACTTGAAAGTTCCTATTGCTTAAGAAATTATACTTTCTTACTTATTAAGAGCAACACCTTCCCAAAACTACTACTCATTGTTTTTCAGAATTCATTTGATGTAAAGCACAGCTACAAATTGGGGAATGGGGTTTTTAAGAAAGCTAAAAGGGAGAAATGTTGAGTCAATTGTAAGTTTTACTGATTTTTTAGGTGGAGTAGGTCAGTAATAAGAAAATCATTACTATTCACAACTAACCCACTTAAAAAATGTCCAGGCTCTCAATTTCTGTTTAATTGGTTGATCTGCCTATTGCTTAGCTGATTCAAGCAGCATAAATCAATACTGCAATGTAATGTGTCTAAATAGGATTAGTCTCTTCCCCTTGTTTTTCAGGTTAAAAATTATCTTGCTTATTCTTACACTCTTAGTTTCCTTATTAATTTTAAAGTCAGCTTGTTGCAATCTATACAGATAAATAGAACAGTTGGTATTTACTTGGAATTTCATTAAATTTACAGATTAATTTGTGGATAATTATATCTTTAAAACATAATTTCTCAAATATCAATGGCATTATTGCTGTTTTGGACGAGATGATGTTTTTTATTGTTAGTATCTTTTTTTTTTAATTGTTTGAGATTCATTGAGGGTACAAAGAAATAGGTTATGCTGATTGCATTTGTTAGATAAATTCCCTGTTACAATTTTGTGTCCCGCCCCCAGGAGGTATGCCATACACTGTTACCCGCTATTCCCCTCATTCATCCCCTCGCCCCTCTTGCTCATTCTCCTCTGTGCATTGTAGTATCTTTAACAGTGGCCTTGGCTTCTACTTACTACAACCAGTAGAAACAACTCTTTGTAACAAGGAAGGTCTTCAGACAATGCCAAATACCCCCAAAGGACAAAAATTAGTCTTGGCTGAGAACCACTGCTTTAAGATATTAAGTCATACTATCTATGACAGTGATGAATCAATCTATTAATTTGATTGTCTTTAATTCTCTTAATAAAGTTTTCTAATTTTCAGAAAGAGCTTGTAGTCATTCCACAGAACTTCACATTTTCATTAATATCATGAATAATTTTAGTAGGTTTTATAATGGTAATCATTTATGATATTATAAAAATTCAAGTGATCTCTCAGTATTTACTTATCACAAATTCAGCAAGCTCACTGAACGCTCACTTTTTCTGATAGTATTTCTTTAGATTATCTTAGTTTTCTGTTTTCACAATTATGTTATCTACAGTGCCTGACAGCCTAATATCTTCTTTTTCACCTTTTTTGTGTTTCCAGGTATTCCATGTATTTAATTCCCTTTTACTGTCTCTAACTGGAACGTATATGAGCTTTTAATAACTATGGGTTTGTTATCAATTTATAACAACCTGCAATTAAGGATACAGTTTCTAAAATGACAATTCTCTAAAAATCTGTTAAAATGCTCTATACTTGTTTGAGGGTGATATATATTGCATAACTGCATATGGCTGCAATCTCAAATTTGTTTATTGTAGCATAATACTTTTTTGTAGCATAATAATCTTATCTGCTTCATTTGTTGATTCTCAAAAGTTTTATGTTAAATTATCCCGCTATTTTGGATAATGTGTCACTTTCCCTTTGCATATTTGTTAATTTTGTTCTTTATATATTTTAAACAATTTCATGATGTGCACAAGTGTAGTTAGAACTTTCTAGTGAATTAACTTCAGCTTTAGATATCTTCCAATTTTATACCTAATAATGCTTTCTATCTTTGTCTCACATAATACAGCTATGTGTATTTGTTTTGAGGATTTGTATGTAACTGGAAAGTATCTTCCTTTTTTTTTTTTACTTCCAACTTTACTGAGTGCTTGCTTATGTTTTAATCTTTTATAAAAAAGCTATAGCTCCTTTAAAAATCTAATACTGTAAAGTCTATCTGGCTTTTAAATGAATAGAGAGTTCATTCACATTTATTGTGATTACTTGTACACATGGATATATTTAAGCCATCTTATTTTATGATTTTTATTTTAGGAATCAAATTACTGTTTAGATATTTTACAGCTGAATCAACTATATTGACACCCGATCGATGATTATAATTTTTTTCAACAAAAGAATGTAGTCCACATGTTCTAGTTGTTTTATGACAGTGTTTTTCAGTTGCTGATATAAACCAGAAATTTAAAACATTTTCATTATAAGACCAAGAATAACCTCAAAACAACTTCTATAAAAAGATGCATGAAATCTACATGAGAAAATTCCTATGCTCAACAGAAACCTTAAACTACAAATTTCACATCCTTGAATTCTGTGTGTTGTTTCAGTGTGGTCTACAGAACACTTGGTTCTTACCGCTTTAGTATTGTACTTAAGAAGGGTTAAATGAGTATGGGAAATTGTTGATTTCACAAAATAAACATGGTCCTTTTATGCAGGACCTCTCAGAGTTCTAAAGTGTTAGTGTTTACTGTGAATTTCTAAAAGAGTAGTAGACTATGTAACTTTATATTCCAAATCTATCATAACAAAGATGTGGAGGAATTCACCTCTGAGTCGCTGCTGAGTATAATTAATGAATACTTGATTGATTAATTAAATTAAACTTCAAAAAGACTGATATTTGATCTCCAATAGATGGAAAACTTCCTAGGTATTTCTATTTTGAGAAATACAAAATGCACATTACATAGTATTTACTGTGAAATAGTAAATATTTGGTCATGAAATTTAATCTTTAGATTAATTGATCATAATTCATCAAAACATATTTTTAACTTGCTTGAACATACTTTAATCTAGTTACCTTTTTATACCAGCTTGTCTGATATTTAATTAACTATGCATAATTAAGGAATAAAAACTACATTTTTGTGCAGGGAAATCATGTGGAAATCACCATTCATTCCGGTCAGCATCACAGTTGCAGTAATATTGAGAATCAATGCAGTTCCCTTCTAATCCACAAGTACACTTTTGAGCATCAGACGGAGAACCTCGCCAATAAGCGTGTGTTTCATTGGTTCTTCTAACCCACCAACTCAGTGGGGTTCCATCTGAAAGACAAGCATGAGAGAGATGACATCTACTTTGCTCTCCTCTACCACCACCCCAATACAGTTCCCTTTACTACCAGGTTTAAAGGAGTGTGTGTGTGTGTGTGTGTGTGTGTGTATCTATGACAGAGAGTGAATGAGAATATAGTTTAGGAGTTATAATTCACCTCTGCAACAAAGATGGTTAGCATGCTAACCAGACTTTTCTTCTCAGTATTTCAAAACCTAGGCTTAAATGAATGCTATCTATTTTTGTTTTGTTAGGAAAGGTGTTCTTAATTTATTTGTACATGACATTACATACTCTCCACAGAGAGAACATTAAAAAATTTTGCCATTAGAATAAAACTACAGTAATTTATACACTAAAGATAAAATCTGTTTGCGATGATGAAATACTGGGAAAGTTTAATGTTATACAAAGACATTGATTTATCTCAGGACATATTTTTGCTAAGAACACTAGTTGTGTATTGAACATTTGGAACTTTATTATCCTCCCTGTCAGGACTTACAATGTTTTTGGAGGAAGGTGTTTTTCTTGGATTGAATGGCCTCTATTTAGAGGCTAAAGAAATGACATTGATAGGCCTTCTTCATGCCTAAGATGACTCATGTTCAAAAACAAAGTGCGCCAGCATCAGCTACAGCTCTAACTAGTGCAGATGTTTAGCACCATCTCTTCCTCAGCAGGAGAAATGATTGAATGACAGAGCCAGACACTTATTTAATTTTGTCTGTACAACAGGATAATACACTTCATAGTGAAGACAGGATAATTATAAAGGCAAGTGTGTAGACCCTCCTTCTTAAAAAAGAGAAGGAAGTGGGAGGGTACAAAGGTGCAGTTATCATGGTGTTAGGGTGAGAGAAAAATGGAAGTGGATTAATTCAATCATTCTCAAGCATGCTTGACTATCTGTGCTGTTTTTTTCAAATTCATTGGTTGTTATTGTTGGGCCCTAAATTGGGATCTGGAACTTACGATAATTTTTACCTTATCACAAATTACAAGTTAGAACTCATTCATAGGTAAGATCTCTGCCTAAATAAAGATAAATAAATAAATATTTAGCCCATTCACTTCCTACTACTGCCACTCAACTACGTATTCCTTAGAAACAAAAAGGAAGTAAAAAACCCAGCAATTCTGGCAACTTTATAATGGAGTATAAAAATACATTGAAAGCTTTTCATTAGAAGGGAAAGATATTTAAAAAATAATATTATTTTCTTATAATACTACTTTAAAAATTACTTACTTCACCAATAAACTTCCATAGATAAAAGAGACAAACCCTCTATATCTTAATGCATAAGTGTAAGTCTATGTCTAAGTCTCCCATATTCCCTACAAAATGGTAAAACATATATATTTTTAATAATAGTAAATATCTTTGGTTCTACTTAAATGTTTTTTAAATGCACTAAAGAATTTAGACAACTATCAAAAAAGACTTAATGGGGAACTTTAGAACTGATAAGGATGGTATAGACTCTTCTGTTCCTGCTTCTCCCTCCTAAGTTTAACTGTTTTTAAAATTTTTACCTCATTTATTTATTTATCTTTATCTGGGAATATCAGGGGGTACACGTGTTTTATTTACATACTTTGTTTCTTGTACAATTTAAGGTATAGTTATTAAGCATGACTTTTACCCAGATAGTGTGCAGTGTACCCAATAGGTGTGAATTTACCAGTAAGTATAAGGATAATTGTAAAGCTGAAAAGTGGAAAGAGGAAGGTTAACTGATTAGAACCCCAGGGCTGAAGGAAAACTGTAGGGGTTTACATAACATCTTATAACTCCCCGCAACCACGTGACCAGTGTTTTCTTATCCCTAAACTAACAACATAAGGTAGCCCAGAGAGGATCATTCCCCCCTCACCTGGGATAGGAGTCCTACTGACATTGCATTGTGAAAATTGGCCAAAAAAAAAAAAAGGAAGACAAATAAAAAGAAAAAAAGAAAAAAAATGGCAAAGAGTTTAAGTGGAAATCGAGCTGATAATAAGTGCTTGGGGAAATGCTTCCCTTCTCCAGAGCCTGAGAATTCCTAGCCTCACAAGAGACCCTGAAAGGTCAGTAGACACCAGGAAAAGGTATTGCATGACAACAAATGTTTGGCCTGGCAAGCATTCTCTACTTATCAGATGCAGGAGGAACCTACCATGATAATCACAAGCCCTGGAATACCCTTTATCCCAGTGGGCCCAAGCTGCCCTCTACCACATAGAGGCCACACATCCCAAACTGGGGAAGCCCCTTCTGTCCCCTTAAGCAGCACCCACATGGAAAGTAGGATCCCACGTAGCACAAATAAAGCAAACTGATCAAAATAGTCTAACAAAAGCTCTGAAAATTAGATTGTCATTGAAACCATAGCCCATAATAATAGGCTGAAACCCGAACACTAAACTTAAATAGAGTGACTCTCTGATAAAATAAAAATTTAAATGAGAACCAAAGTCTCCTAACATGATTGTTGAAAGAATCATCTAGAATATAATCACTGAGAAAATCACTCATCATGCTAAACTACAAATCATAATTTTTTGGAAAGAGAAAGTCAGCTAATACCAACACTAAGGATGAATTCAAATTATCTGGCAAAAATTTTAAAAACAACTTCCATAAAAATAAAATTATTCAACAAGCAATTACAATTATCTTAAAACAAGTGAAAAGAAAAGTTCAGCAAAGAAAAATAATTATTAAAAAATCAAATGGAAATTACAGAAATGAAAAATAATATAACTTTTAAAAACTCACTCAATGAGCTGAAGAATAGAGTGGAAAAGACAGGATAGAATCAGCAATCTTGAGGATAGTTCAATAGATTTTTATCCAACCTGACCAAGAAAGAGAAAAAGACTGAATATAAAAAGAACAGAGCCTCAGGAACCTACAAAATAATAACAAAAAACCCAACATTTATATCACAAAAATCCCAAAAAGAATGAAGAAGAAAGGGAGGCTGAAATACTATTTGAAGAAACAGTGGCTACAAAATTTCCAACTGTGGTGAAAGATAAATCCATGGATTAAAGAAATTGAGTAAATACAAAAAAAGGTAAATTTAAGAAAACCCACAGTAAGATTCAGCATAACTAAATTTTTGATAATTAAAGACAAGGAAAAAATTTTGAAAGCCATGTAAGGGAATAACACATTACTTATAAAAGAATGCTAATTTGAATGACAGTAGATTACTTATTTGAAATCATACAGACCAGGGGAAATGACTTTTTGGGGAGGAGGCTAAAAGGAAAGAACTGTCAGCTACAAAGTCTACATCCAGAGAAACTATCCCTTAGGAATAAAATATCAACTTTTTAACACAAAAGAAAACCAAAAGAATTTGTTCCCTAAAGAATGGGCTTCCAAAAGAATGGGCTCCCAAAAGAATGGGTAAAAATGATTGAATAAAGAATGGGTAAAGTTTTCCAAAAAGAAAAGAAACAATAAAAAGGAATCATGGAGCATCAGAAAAGAAGAAAGAACAATGAAAGGAGCAGAAACACGGGTAAATATAATGGACCTATACTCAGAAGCAGAAAAGACAGAGGACCTAAAATGGAAATAAAGACTCCATATTTCATTGGAAGGGCTAAAATATTTAAGTTTATTGTGATAAGTCACACAAGTATATTGTAATATCAAGTAATTAATAAGAAAATTATAATAATCACCATAAATAAAAATAGTTTAAGAATAACAATTAAAAAGTAGAAATTCACAGAGTAGACTGGGGGGTGGGGAGAACAAAACACGTGGCATAACCAGGTGATATTTACAAGAAACTCACTTCAAATTCAACAATGAGGTATGTTAAAAGTAAAAGGGTGGAAAAAGATACACCCTAGAAAATTAATTTTGAAAGAAAGCAGAATAGTTATATTAGTATCTGATAAAACAGAATTCAGAACAAATGAAAATAGTAGGAACAAAAGGAACACTACCTGTGATTTTTTTTAAAAATTGTTTTTTTTAAAAGATTATACACGATTATAAATGTATATGCAACAAACAACAGACCCTCAAAAAAAATGAAGCAAAAATTGAGACATCTGGTTTCCAATCTGGCATGATGTAAGAACTTGGAAGTCATAATTCCCATCCTCAAAACAAGAAAAAGCCAAACTAAGTGAAAATCAGTAACTCTCCTTATAGATTAGAGAATTGAAGTCACAGGGCAAATATCTTCCCAGAAACTGTAGAGACAAATAAAAACAGAATCACAGCTAATGGAGCAAAACCAGCTCCTACTCTCACAGGAACACTCAAAACATAATTGACTAATTGCTGGATACTGAGCACAGACAAACTTGAGAGATTCAAAACGCCTGGGCCAGGGGCAGCCTTAGAGTGTCCATACACTTTCGTGAGTTTTATTTCCAGGAACCTCACAAGGATCTCATGGTGAAGACAGGAGAAAAACACTCTTGTGTCTCTAGCAGAGGAAGGAAAGAAATTACCATTTTAAAATAAACCCAGAACATTTCAGTTCTTCTTAACAACATCCCAACCATAAAGAAAATTAGCTGACTAGTGCCTACCGAACCTGGGGATGGGGAAATACCCCTCACCCAAAGAAAAGGGAAGGAGGCTGAGAAGCACCGTGAAGGCCCCAACCAAGAAAAATGGATTCACAAAAAGAATGACCTCATCACAGGAGTATAGACTGCTTTGCCTCTTCCCATACCCTACCACCACATCAAAGTTGCCTTTATAATAATATAGGATTACAGATTAAAGAACTGTAAGCTTCAGACCCTACTTAAGAGGGAGTCTATAGGGAAACTCCAAATAAAACAATCAAAAAAAAAAGTATCCTAAAGGAAATTCTAGCCTCTGACACCACAATTCTACAATGAGTAAACACAGCCAGATAAACATAAAACCTCACATTACAGGCTTCCTTATCTCAGATCTTTTTTCTGGTACATATTCAGCTTATAATAAAAAATTTCAAGCCATGTTAAAGGAAAACAGCACAGTCTGAAGGGACAAAGCAATTATCATAAACAGTCTCAGGTATGACAGAGATTTTAGAATTATCAGATCAGGAATTTAAAATAATGAAAATTAATATGCTAAGGGCTCTGAATTTAAAAAGTCAACAGCATGCAAAAACAAATAGGTATGTAAACAGAGAGAGGAAATCTCCCGGGAAGAATTGAAGGAAATGCTAAAGTTAACAAAAAATGCAGTAACAGAGGGCAGTGCCTGTGGCTCAAGGAGTAGGGTGCTGGCCCCATGTACCAAGGGTGGCCCCATATACCAGCCTTGACCAAAACTGCAAAAAAACAAAAAAAAAACAAAAAAAAACCCATAATAAAATAAAATTAAAAATGCAGTAACAGAAATATAGAATGCCCGTGATAGGCTCGGCAGCGAACTGGACAAGATTGAGGAAAGAGTCAGTGAGCTTAAAAATACATCACTGGGAACCTCCTATTTAAAAAAAAAGAGAGAACAAAGGATGAAAAGCAAAACAGAATATCCAAGATCTGTTCTGCAAAACAATCTCAAAAGGGGCTAACATATGTTAACATATAATGGAAGGAGAAGAGAGAGAAAGAGAGGAACAGAACAAATATTTGAAATAATAATGGTTGAGAGTTTTTCAAATTTAGTAACAGATACCAAACTACAGATCTAGGTATCTCAGAAAAAATCCAAAAAAAAAAACTACACCCAGGAAAATCATATTTAAAATGTGGAAATGAAAGACTAAGAGATAATCTTGAAAGAAGCCAAAGTAAGACAAATCACTTCAACTATGGAGGAACAATGACAAAAATTACATCAGATTTCTTTTAAGAAATCACAAAAGCAAGAATAGAGTGAAATATTTAAAGTGTTGAGAAAAAACAAACACTAACCTAGAATTCTCTATCTAGTATAATTATCCTAAATAGCATAGTAGAAATAGAGACTTCTTAGATAAACAAAAATGGAAGGAATTTGTTCCCAACAGAACTGCCTCACAAACCATGTTAAAAGAAGAACCTCGGATAGAAGAAAAATGATACAGGCTAGAAATACATACAGAAAGGAAGAACATAAGAGAAGGAATAAAGCAAGGTATAATAAAAACTTGTGTATCTTTCTTAATTGATGTAATAAGCAACAGATAGTTCAAAATAATAATAGAGCAAACTTTTGGGTGAGCTATAACTTATAGATAAGTGGAATGAATGATGGCAAAATAGTAGGGAATGGGACAGAAGAAATGAAAATACTTTATCAGTTAAAGGACCTACAATATCAATTAAGTGGAACAGTGTTATTTGAAAGTAAATTGGTTATAATATACATTTCACACTCAAGGGTAACCACTAAACCAATAGAAAGAAGTATAATTAATAAGAGAATAGAGAAAATGGAATCATGTAAAATGCTCCCTTAAAACTAGAAAAGAAAAATGAGAATTAAAATATGGAGTTAATATAAGAATCAATAATCACTCTAAACTTGAATAGTCACATATCAGTTAAAAGACAGAAAATTTCAGATCCAACTACATGTTGTCTACCAAACCAAAATCCTCTTTAAATATAAAACTATAGAATAAAAGTAAAGGGATAGAGAAAAATGTACCATGCAAACACCAATAAAAATAAAGCCAGAGTAGCTATATTAATTTCCTTGACTTTAGAGCAAGGAAAATCTTCAGGTATGAATAAGGGCATTACACAATGATAAAGAGATATATTCTCCAAGAAGACATAATAATGTTTAATGGGTACATGCCTGACAACAGAAGAGTTAAACTATGTGAGGTAGGAACTGATGGAACTGTGAGGACAGAGCGACAAACTCACTATTAACATCGGAGATTTCAGCACCCCTCTATCAGGAACTGACACAGCCAGCATGCAGAAAAGCATTAAGAATCGATTATATAAAACCAGTACATTGCACCCCATAATTGCATTAATGTACACAGCTATGATTAAATGAAAAAAAAAGAAATAAAAAAATCGATTTGAACTGCACAGCACCATCAATCGTGTGGATCTAATTTACATTTTTGGACTACCTCATTTAGCCACCACAGATTAAAAGAGATCTGACAATTAAGTTCAAGATCTCATTCTAGAAAAAGTGCCACATACTTCATTACTGAATATCATTACACTCACTTTCAAAGTACTCTCCTTGGGAAGTTATGCACTAACATAAGCACCTAGTCTAACTTTCAAAGAAATGTTTTATAACTCTTTTTTCTGGAATGGCTATCAAAGCTGTTATCATATTACCCTCCATGTCCTGAACATCACATTTCAATATTTCCTTTATCTTTAGCTAAAGAAATAAGTCATTGGGGGCTAGATCAGGTGAGTAGGGAGGATGTTGCAATACACTTATTTGTTTACTAGCTAAGAACTTGGTCACAGACAGCACCATGTGAGCTGATGCATTATCACCAAGCAAGAACCCTGAGTTGTTGGTCAAGATTTTAACTTAAAATTTTTCTGTTTCTCTCTTGATGTTTACTTGACCTTCTATGCTTCTCTTAGTCAGCTGATGATTTTGACACACAATTCAATGATTTTTTGCAGTGTTTTCATCAGTTCTGCTCCTTACTGGCTGCCATGACATCTCTTCATCAGTGACGCTTTCTTTCCTCTTCAAAAAATGTTTAATCCATTTTTACACTGTAATTTTCTTCAGGGCATTATCCTCATAAACTTGTACTAACATGTCCCTGATTTCACTTCACTCTTGCCAAGGTTAAGAAGACATTTATAAATGTTTGCTCATTTCTCTAATTCAAGCTCTAACATTCTTACAACGGCACACAAAAACACACAACAGTAATGAACATCACTCAGCAAGATCTTGCCACATGTTGACATGAACACAACTGTAAGACACTAGTTATACCAACTTTGAACTCTTACCGAGTGTTTGTACAGTGCTGCCAGTGTAAGCACATGGTAGTAAGTTTGCAAACTTAATTGTCAGACCTCATATATTCCTTCCAAATACACATGCACAATTCACTAAGCTAGATCACATTCTAGGTCGTAAAATACTTTAACAAATTTAAAAGAATAGAAATCATTGAAATAATTTGTAGACTTCCCACATAAATATGTCCAACTGACTATTGACAGTGTTGAAAATGCAGTTCAATGTAGGGAGGACAGCCTTTCCAACAAATGGCTCTGGAGCAAATGGACGTTCTTAGGCAAAAAAAAAAAAAAAGAAGGAAAACCTAAAACAAAACAAGAGAGAGAGAGAAAGAGAATGCATATACCTGAACACTTTGACTTCTCACATCTTAGACAAAAATTATCCCCAAATGAGGCATTAAATTATGGAATTAAAAATAACATGTGAGGCTGTAAAACTTTTATAAAAAAATTGAAAATCTCTGGCTCGGTGCCCATAGCACAGTGGTTACAGCGCCAGCCACATGCATGAGGTTGTTAGGTTTGAGCTCGGCCCAGGTCAGCTAAACAACTGTGATAACCACAATAAAAAAACAGCCAGGCGTTGTGTTGAGCATCTATAGTCCCAGCTACTTGGGAGGCTGAGGCAAGAGAATTGCTTGAGCCCAAAAGTCTGAGGTTGCTATGAGCTGTGATGCCCACACTCAGAGCACTCTATCCAGAGAGACATAGTGAGATTCTGTCTCAAAAAAGAAAAAAAAAATTGAAAATCTTTGGGATTTAGAGTTAGGCAAAGAATTTTTAGAATTCACACCAAATGCATAATTCATAAAAGGGGAAAATGATAGATTAGATCTTATGAAAATAAAAACTTTTGCTCTATGAAGCACCCAATTAAGAGCCTGAATAAACAAAAGTACAAAGTGGGAAAATATATTTTCACATCACATATCCAAAATCCAAAACAGGACTGGTATCTAGAATAGATATATAAGGAACTCAAAACTCAAAAGTAACATCATGAAACAAAACAAACAATTAGACCAATCCAATTACAAAATGAGAAAAAATGCATAATGTTCACCAAACATGATATGCAGATGGTAAATAAGCATATTTGAAAAGCTATTCAATACTACTGGATATCAGGAAGATGCAAATTAAAACCATAATAAAGATATTACTACACACCTATCAGAATAGTTAGAAATTGACAGCAACACAAATTGTTGATGAGGATGTGGAGGAGCTGAAATCCTCATACACTGTTGATGGGAATGGTACAGCCACTCTAGAAAACAGTGTGGCAAGTTTTTAAAAAATAAATATGCCATATGACCCAGCAAGTGTAGTTTTGAGCATAGAAATGAAAACTTATGGTCACACAAAACCTGTAAAGAAATGTTCATAAAATCTTTATTTATAAGAATCCCAAATGATAAACAACCAGATGCCCTTAAGTGAGTAAGTGGCTAAACTCTGGTTTGTCCACCCCATTGATCACTACTCAGCAATACAAAAGAACAGATTATTGATATATACAACAATGTAAAAGAATCTAGAGAGGATTATGCTGAGTGGAGAAAGTTACACATGATGTATGATTCCATTTAAATAATGTTCCTGGAATTAAAGAAACAACCCATAGAAATGGAGGACAGATTAGTGGTTGCTAGGAGTTACAGATTGGTAAGTGGGAGGGGGAAGCTGATGTGGTTATTAGGGTGAGGGGCTTCCATGATGATGGAAATAGAATGAATACTGAGTGAATCAGTGTTAGTGATGCTTGCCCACTGATGCACTAGATGATGTGGTTTTCCTGGTATCATAGTGCACTGTAATTTTGCAAGATGTTCCCATTGCAGGGAACTGGATAAAGGGTTCTCAGCTTCTCTCATTATTTCTGACAAGTATATGTGAATCTACAATTATCTCAAAATTTAAAGAAAGTTAAGTAAAAAGACAAAGAAATTTTATAAAAGAAATATAGTCTCTTTTTCAAAAGAAGAGAAATAAGAACATTATCAATGACTGGAGTAGAATATTCAATTTCTCCATTTATTGTAGTCTTCCTAGCCCAATAGTCTCCAAAATATCATGTGGGAGATCTTTCAAAATAAAATTCCAAAGCTACAACACAGACCACTTAAATCACAATCTCTGCATACAGCATAAGGCATCAGTACCATACGGAGCCAAATGTTACTGCATTTTACAGTGTTGCAGAGGACAAGAGTAAAGGTCCCTTTGACCTATTTATGTACACTAGCCAGGCAAAGCAGGCCAGAGCTCTCCTATCATAAAGAAAATTTAGGCTATGCCATCCTCCTGTTTCATATCTATCCTAATCAAGAGTTTCTGGAAATATTAGGTTTATCCTAGGTGTTTGCCTAAATTAAGTTTATATTTAAAACTTTCCAGTGGCAGTTTTGCTGAGGTAACAGTACAACATATAAATGAGGAATGCTTCTAAAGTAGTTTTACAAACTCATATACTTTTCACTTTCAATGCTCCATTCTACAAACTAAAATTTTATTTTTGTGGTTTTAGAATAATCCTTATATGTAGAAGTAAATTCAAGAAGGTAATAGCAGCAAATGCACACATTAAATACCAGCCTGTGGGAGGGTTTCCTTGCTGGATAAAGGGTTCTCAGCTTCTCTCATTATTTCTGACAAGTATATGTGAATCTACAATTATCTCAAAATTTAAAGGAAGTTAAGTAAAAAAAACAAGAATATATCCCTCACCTCATTTACTTAATTATTGTACTAAGACATTTATACTCTATGCTTAATAGATCCGACACATACCCTTGCAATATGTACCATATGTGTGTAAGCATTCCAAATTGTTTATGAAATCAGCACATTTTACCGCTTAAATGCATTAATGTATACATGACCTGCCTCTTCTGATTTAATAAAAAATAAAAAAAGGAAATTTTATAAAAGAAATATAGTTTCTTTTTCAAAAGAGGAGAAATAAAAAAATTATCAATGACACCTGTGCACTGTCCAGGCTGCTGGCCAGTCCATGTGTGGTGCTTGTCTACTGACTCACTAGGTGATGTGGTTGTATTTCCATTCAAGGTTTAATCCCAAGCAACTTGCTCAGTTTCTTCACTTAGCCTTGTATTGCCTGGTTAACTAATATAATGTGTTTTCTATTATAGTCTTGGTTTAGATTACTAGAAGTATTTTTCTTGTCAGTTAAAATTAAACAGCAATGAACTATCATACATATAATTAAATTTGTAATACCAACTATAAATATAAAAAATGGAAGAGCTGAGAATGAGAATTTTTTACTTCTTAAAGTTTCCATAGGTTATCTCATTTATGTAGGAAATCTATGAGATAGTACTATTGAATCTATTTCACCTGAGAGGAAAGTGAGTCTAAGAATGACTAAAAAATGATGGTAAGTGATAGACTTGGAATTTGAACCTCAGATTTAGAAATGGAATAAGTTCTTTGCTTTTTCTATTAGGCCAATGTGGTTGGCAGGCATCCAGAGAAGGGATAGATTGTCTTGAGAAGGAACTCAAGTGGGGATGGGATAGGTCTAGATAGACCCTGACCTGTGATATAGATCTGTGGGTGAGACTGAAAGGCCAGGAAAGGCCATCCAGGTAGAGGAAGTGGCAGGAAGCTCTTGGCTGGGGAAGAACACAGTCTGACATATTTTCAGACCTGACTGGCCAGGAGAATAGCAGATAAGGGAATGCAGTACAGGTACAGCCCACCTCCAAATGAGAGCCACACCCACTTTCAACTTAACAAAAGATTGTGCATTGAAAATTAAGCAGTGAAATTTAAGAGTAGTTTCCTTATGCTATCAACATACATGGGGTGTCCCAGCAGCCACCATACATAGAAAAAATTAACAAATTCTTTATATTTTATATTTTTTATATTTACATATCATCAGGTAGAGAAATATTTTATAAAATTGTACAGTGAATATTTTGTAAATACAGGTATATTTAGCTTTATGTTCCTATTTTTGCTTTGTGTGTACGAATATACAACAACCTTTGGACACTCTGTAATATTTTTGTTTGCTAAATTTAAAAAAAATGAGAGGCAAAACTTCAGTATTTAACTATCATTAATAGTAAAATACTTGTAGTAACCATATAGCACCTGTGTTGGGGAGCAATGGGGAGTTCTCTAGGAGACTGTGGAACATCCTGGAAAGAAAAAAATATGTGCCTTTGTTTTGTTTGTTTTGTTTTTAGAGACAGGGTCCCATGCTATCTCCCAGGCTAGAGTACTATGGTATCACCCCCATTCACAGCAACCTCAAACTCCTAGTTCAAGAGATCCTCTTGCCTCAGCCACCAGAGTAGCTAGTAGCTAAGACTACAAGTGCCTGCCACAATGCCTAGTAAGGGCTAGTAATGCCACAATGCCTAGTAATATTTTAAGTAGAGACGGGGATATTTTAAGTAGAGACGGGGTCTTAGACTTGCTCAGGTTGGTCTCAAACTCCTGAGCTCAAGGGAACCTCCCTCCTCAGCCACCCAGAGTGCTAGGATTATAGACTTGACAAATGTTCCTTTGATTTAAGAGAAGAGGGTTATTATGCAGACAGAGCTTTCTAAGAGTTACTCATATTTATTAAGAATAAATATACATTGGATAATTTGGGAGAAATAAGACATCAGCTGAAAAAAATCTTGTAATAACTTCAGTAATTATTTCATCCTTGACCAAAGTGGAGGTACTGGGTCTGAGTAATATGAGGTCTGACAATCAAGTTCATGAATTCGATACCATGTGCCTATATTGGCAGTTCTGTACAAACAACTCAATAAGGGTACATAACCTTGGCATATTAGTTCCTCACGGTTGTGTTCATGTTGATGTGTGGCAGTGTCTTGGTGAGTGGTGTTCATTACTGTTTTTACATGTTTTTGTGTGCTGTTTTAAGACTATCAGAGTTTGGGTCGATGCCTGTGGCTCAAAGGAGTAGGGTGCCAGCCTCATATACTGGAGGTGGTGGGTTCAAACCCAGCCCCAGCCAAAAACTGCCAAAAACAAAAAAAGAATATCAGAGTTTGAATAAGAGCAATGAGCAAACATTCTTAAATTTCTCGTTAAGTTTGGTAAGAGTAGAAGTGAAATCAAGGACATGTTAGTCCGAATTTATGGGGATAGTGCCACAAAGAAAATGGCCACGTACAAATGGATTAAGCTGTTTTCTGAGGGAAGGAAAAGGTGTTACTGATGAAGAGAGGTCAGAGCAGCCAGTAACAAGCAGAACTGATGAAAACAATGCAAAAATTTGTCGAATTGTGCATTAAAATTGTCATCTGACTGTGAGAACAAATAAACAACAAAACAGATAGCAGAACAAATAAACATCAATCACATAAACACAAAAATCTTAAATGAAAATCTTGGTGTGAGAAAAGTGTGTGCAAAAATAGTCTTGAAAGAGCTCACTGATGAACAAGAGCAAAGGAGAGTCAAAGTGGGGCAAGATCTTCATTGTGCCTGCCACATAGCATTACTTCTTATTCTTGTATCTCTCTCACTGTCTTAAATTTCAGATGATTCTCTTTTGGCTCCCCCTTCTATCTCCTCTTCTTCTCCACCAGCCTCACCCTATCGTGTTTACTTTGGCTTGGTGTTCCAAAAATCCCTCCCCACCTATTTACCAAATTCTTCTTTGGGAAGTTGCTGAGTCGGAAGGCCTTGTAAATTACATAGGACAGTATAAAAATCACATTCTTTTCTTTCATAACTGAGACCATTCTCCCTTTTACTAACTTAGATCCTGATGCAATTGAGGGACAATCCATCCTAACAATGCACTTCATTTCCTAGTCAGCCCGAATATTGGAATAAACTCCAAAAACTTGAAAAGGGGCCTTAAACTCCTTAAGTGGGACTTTAGACTGCCATTCAAGGTCTTTAATAACCATAATGAAGAGATGAAAGACAAAAAGAGGAAATGGGACTGGCAGCAAAAGAGCAGAAGGAAGTTCCCCAAATGTTGGGTACCACTGCAGAAGGAGCCACAGTTCTCTTGGTTAACACCTTTCTTAGTACCCTTAACAGTTCTACTTTTCACTCATTTTTAGACCCTGCATCATCCACTATTTTTTAACATTTGTACAAAACTTAATTCAAACTTTTGCTATTTCCCTCCAATGAAATCTCTATCCTGCATCTAGTCTGGCTTTTAAGACTATTCAATTTCAACTGTTTCCCCTTAATGACCTTTAACTGGACTCTCAGGCAGGGACAACTTTATGACTCTAAGTCAGCAAGAAGCCACTACAAAAGAACAGACTGTAATCCAAACACCCCAGTTTTCAAGCACATCAGTAAAAATATCTATTCTATCCAACAGAAAGGAATGAGAGGACAGCCTTGCTCATAAACTATCTAACATCAAAAAAAATAACAAAAAGAAAAAAACAGCAGAGAATTGCTCCTTTATTTGATTAACCACATATGAGTTAACTTATTGTCTTTAAGAGTTTATTTTTATAGCCCTTGAAAAGCACTGAGCAGATAGAGGAAAGTGACCCTATCCACATCTGCCAGAACCACAAAGAAACTAGCAGACAAGTGGGGAGAAAAATAGGGTAAAAATCCAAGTACAGCTGCTTCATGGCTGCCTTCCATTATCAGTTTGCAGAAACAGCATTGTCCTCCTCAATAACTCCTAATAAAAAGTCCAAAACCTTCACCCTCAGGGACAGCTCTTTTTCTTTCTTTTGCTTTCATGCCATTCTCTTTCCTCTTGGAAAGTACAATAAATTTTTGCTTTAAATATGTCCTACTCTTTGTGTTGAGAACTCTTTCTCACCCCCACCATGAGTTCTCAGCCTAAAACTAAGGAGGAGGCATTATTGCTTCCCACTGGTCTTTGGGAACAACTGGGTTAGATTTAACTTACTCTATAGACATTATGTCCCAATCGTTAACAGAAAGCTGTCATTATACTATTAGCAAAATTCCCCTTGATTAAAAAAAGTACATGTCACAACCTGCACATGAACACTGAAAGTCTATCAACTGTCAGAAGGGCACTCTTTATTGTTTTGATTCAGTCAAGGATGGCAAGGGACAGAAAAAGCAGTCAGGTCATTGAACTGAGTGCCATGTAAATGACCTTGCCCTTTTCTCCACAGAAACACAGTTTACCACTGTGAGTGCAGTGTGTTTGCCTGACACACCCTTGTAGCATCAAACTAACGCTGCATCCCTTACCTTGTGTGTCTGAGAGTTGTGCCATGCCACATCTCAGAGCCAGCTGCTGCTCACAGCTCTCAGCGAGGATGACCATGGCCTGCAGCTGCCCCATGCCAGCCACATACGTGAAGGAAGCTGTAGAGTGTGGGTGCCCTCGAGCCATGCCTTGAACTGTCACAGTGTCAGGGCCACCATGCTGCACCACCGTCCAGGCTGTGTCTGCTGACAGAAACCGGGAAAAGAGGACACATCACGGGGCTGCAGATGCCAGCAGAAATGTGCAAAGCAGAAGTAACTTTTATCTTTTTAATTGAAATTTATGTTACTGAGTGTTAGCAGCAATTTTAAGGTATGGATTTATATAACAATGTATTTATCCAGAACTCAGTCAGTAAGAGAAAATATATTGGGTTATACAGTGGAAGTGAAATCAGGGTCATGTTAGTCTAAGGTTTTAGGGATAATGCCATGAAGACAATAGCAGTATACAAATGGATTAAATTTTTTTCTGAAAAAAGAGTAAGTGTCACTGATGAAAAAGATCTTCCTGGCCAGTAACAGGCAAAACTGATGAAAACATTGCAAAAATTCATTGAATTGTGTGTCAAAATCATTGGCTGACTATGAGAAACATAGTAGGCCAAGTAAATGTTAAATTAAACAATTAGGAAAATCTGAACTGAAAATCTTGGCATGTGTGACCCAAAATGGTCTAAAATGAGCACATTTCAAGTCCCAGTGAATAAAAGCAAAGAAGAGTCAAAGTTTGCCAAGACATTTTGGAGAGCTAAGATGATGTTTTGGCCTGTATTATCAGTAGTGATGAAATGTGGTGTACCAATACAACCCTGAAGAAAGAAAGCATCAAAGTGCACAATGGAAATTAGGCAATTCTCCACAATCAAAAATATTCCTTCAGTTCAAATCAACAGTCAAAATGATGTTGCTAACCTTTTTTAACATCAGAGGGATTGTTCATCATAAATTTGTACCAACTGGACAAATAGTTCACCAAGTTTACTAATTGGAAGTGCTGAATAAGGGCTGCATGAAAAAGATGAAAATGATCTGAACTTTTCATCAACAAGTCATGGCTCTTGCATCACAACAATGTACCAGCTCACACAGCATTGCCTGGGAGGGACATTTTAGTCAGTAAACAAATAACTGTATCGGAACACCCTCCCTACTCCCTATCTGTCTCTCAGTGACTTTTTTCATTATTCAAAGAATAAAGGGACTATTGAAAGGAAGACATTTTGATGACATTTAGGACATCAAAGGTAATACATTGGCAGCTCTGATGGCCATTTCAGAACTCTTCAGAAGAGTTCCAAAATTGCTTTTAAGTAGACTAGGTGCTAGCATCAGTGAATAGCTTCCCAAGGGGAGTACTTCAAAGTTGACAATAGTTATATTCAGCAATGAGTGATGTAACACTTTTTCTAGGATGAGCTTGTGGATTTAATTGTCAGAACTCGTAATATGAGCAATTACTTTCTAATTCCTAAAACTATTTTTTATATCTCTATAAGCCTAAGGTCAAACTGTTGTTTCCTGTTATTAAAAAAATTATCTGTATATTCCTCATATATATGTCTATCTCTCTCATTATTAATTAAATTTATAAAAGATATATTTTAGAATTATGTGATCCATATATTAGAATGTATGGATGTGTGGAATATAATAGAAATAAGCTCTATTAAAATAAATTTGTTTAATTGTGTAATTGCACACCTTGAGCATCTAACAGAACTATTCCAAGTGGTAATCCTGGATATCTGACTGACTACTGACCTGATTTCTGACATATTTCTGTTACTTTAATTACTTACATTTGTTTTGATGAAATGATGAAAAAAATAACTTCTAAATATTATAAGGGAAGAAACACTCCTTGGGTTCTTTGATGTTCTCAACAATGGACCTCAGACAGTGTAAAGCATCACCCATCTGCTAAACACCTGCACTGTTATACAGTATTCAGTGTATAAGGAGATGACTTGAAGTCATCTTGATTTTACTACATTGATCCATTAACCTCTGAGAAAATATATGTAGTATAATAAACACTTCCCACAGGAATTTTCCTATGGGAAATATTGGGTAACATTTTCATGGAGATTTTTTTAAGAATTAGGAATCAAAGCTATTTAATAGATTTTTACATTGAAAAATCACCCTCCCGCCCTTTCACATATCAAGGGATTTGAAATGGCTTTGCTACTAAAAATGTCTGAGACAAATTTAATAGCCTTACTGCTGCTTACACACTCCCACATGATTATGGAACATAATACCCACAAATGAGCAGCGTGCAGAGTCAGAATCTGCAAAGTTAAATAACAAACATAATTTTTAATTAATTTGTTGCTTGGCTCGCTATCCTCACCAAAGGAGGATTGAAGTGTTCCTCTGGCAATCTCATTTCCATGACTTTCTTTTAATAAAATTCTAACTAAACAATCTTTTGGATTTTAGAGTTTTTTAAACCTGGCGTTATTTTCTGCACATCACCTGCTCTACGTTCACCCTCAGGTTTCTCCTATCAACTGACTCAAATACAGAGAAACCCTACAGAACTACAGAACACTAACTTAGGCACTGAGGATGATGCCAGGTGCTGTGGTGTGTAGCATAGTGGGAGAGAAATGATGGTCCTGAGTAGCCACACAGGCTGGTGGTCAGTATGTCAGATTTGCAGCATGTGTGTCAAAGTGTAGTAATGGCAACTGTCCTCAGTACCGAGAATATATCTGTAAAACTATTTTTTTCTGGAAAATATAACAGTAATCTTGGGACATCATGAGATACATGTTGGTTTTTATATAATTCCACTTGTCACTATTCTTTATGATATCAATAGTAAAAGGCCCAAGGAAGAATGAGGAAAATTGTTGTTTCTCTAATTGTTCATGATTTATTTTAATAGATTTTAAGCATATTGGAGCTGGGAAGTATCTGAAAGAGCCTCTAATGTAACCTCTATATTTATGAAGAAGTAAACCTAAAAATTTTAAGTAATCATTATAATGGAAAAGTACATACTTTATGATCCCTATCATTTGAATCCTGAATTGGACTTGAGAAAATTAATTTTAACAGTGGCTAAAAGTAGAAAGATTTTCAGAGGTATGGTTGAATCAGATACGAGTATGTCTGACTCACTGGCCTAAGGACGGTGAATATTATGTGAGCCTGTTCAACCCCCAATAGCACAAATAAATATCCAGTAAACTAAAATATTTATTTATTACTGTAAACTAAAATAAAATCTTAAGCCCTCCCAGATGACTGAATAGGCCCCTCTTGGCCAACGGGACCCCAGAAATATCCTAAACTGGGTTGCTGGCCAGAAGGGAGGTCAGACATGTCTCCTCAGGCCCCCTTACCTTCTAGGAGACATTCTTTGTAATTCATTAACAGGCCTGAGGCTACAAAAGTCAAAGCTTAAGCTATGTCTGCAGGTCATCCACTTACTTAATAGATCATTTGAGTCTGGGTATATGTTCTATGGCTTGTCTCTGATTAACAGAATTCCTCAACTTAAACCATTCCAAGCCTTTAGACAACACTTCAGTTCTTTAATCAATTATAACTCAAAGAATCTTTAAACCCACTTATAACCTGTAATGCCCCACTTCAAGATGTCCTGCCTTTTGAGGCCAAAGCAATGTATGTCTTCCATGTATTGACTTATGACTTTATGTGTAATTTCTTTCTTCCTAAAATATATAAAACCAAACTGTAACCCCAACCATGGCAAGACCACTTACTAAAGGCTTCCTGGGTGTGGCTCCAGGCCATGGTCACTCTTACTTGGCTTAGAATAAAACACTTTAAATTATTTTATAGAGTTTGGGTTATTTTTCATTGACAAAATTAAGCTAATTTAACTTCACTATTTGATTGGGATTAGTAGCTCCTTGATTTACAATGGGGTTGCATCTGAGTAAACACATGGTAGTTTGAAAATATCATAAGTGAAAAATGCATTTAATACACTTGCCTAGTCTAAATGTGCTCAGAGGGGCAGTGCCTGGGGCTCAAAGGAGTAGGGCGCTGACCCCATATGCCAGAGATGGCGGGTTCAAACCCAGTCCCGGCCATAAACTGCAAAAAATAAATAAATAAATAAAATAAAATAAATGTGCTTAGAATGAGTATATTGGCCTGTAGTTGAGCAAAGTCATCTAGCATAATGCTATCTTATAATGAAGTATTGAATATCTAATGTAATTTATTGAATACTATACTGAAAATGAAAAACAGAATGGTAGAATGGGTCCTTGAAGTATGGCTTCTAATGAATGCATATTGCTTTCACATCACATAGTTGAAAAATTTTAACTGAAACCATCATAAACTGGGGAGAATCTGTATTTAAATAATAAAATGTGCTCAAAATATCCTATGAATACCCAGCATCTAGGATGCCCTTTCTCACATTCACAGGAAAAAAAAAGAAAATAAGATCCCTGCAGTTCCACAGTTTTCTCTCACTAGGACACACAACTTAAGGATTATCTCTTTTTAGAGAATGAAACCCTTTGTTTGAGAAAGCATTTCTTTACTTTCAAGGGTAATTTTGCAGGGTAGAGAATTCTAAATTGCTTTTTACTTTTGCTTTTTATCAACACTTTAAATTCTTACTCCATTCTTCCCATTTGCGTGGCTTCTGAAGAGAGGTCAAATGGAATACTTATCTTTGCTTCTCTACAGGTAAGGTGTTTCTTTTCATCTGACTTCTTTTAAGATTTTTTCTTTACCTTTGATTTTCTACCATTTGAAAATATATGCCTAGAGTCTGTGTGTGAGAGAGGGAGACTGTATACAGAATGGACATAAATTGTATGCAATTTAAAATAGTTTAACAGTAAATTGCACAAGAACTTTATGTCTACTCTGTGTGTGCACATACATACAACGCCTGGCTATCTGTTACAGCTGTTTTTAATCTCTAGCACTCCTTTCTTAGATTTCCCTCTCTCTGCTTGCATTGTTCATCTATTCTTTAAAGCTGTCTACTTTATCCATTGGAGCTCTTAGCATATTAAGTAAAGTTGTTTTAAATTCCCTGCCTGATGATTCCAACATCCCTGCCATATCTGAGCCTGTTCCTGATGCTTTCTTGATGGCAAAAGACGATGTCCTTAGGTAACAGTAACTGCTCTAAGTAGGCCTTTGGTCATGTAAGTAAGATGTGAGGAAAGGAAGTATTTTGTAGTTCCATAATGAGGTCTCAGTCTTCTAGCAAGCCTGAGACTTTGAACTGTGCTCAAGTCTGGACTGTGAACTTCACAAGCTGCTTCTCAGCCATCCTCCAATCACCACCTCCCTTAGGTGGGACAAGATGGCTAGAGGGGCTGGAGCTGGGCATTTCCATTCCATTGAGCAGGTTAGGCTCTGAAAGAAACAGTAGTTTAGGTCTGGGTAAAATATTTTTTTCTTGAGGGATGTCCTTGTCAAGAACAGGATGCTCTGATGTATTCAAAATGGTTCCTTTTCACCTTTCCCTTCTGGAAGCATGAAGAGATTTTTCTACTATATTCACTGTAAGAACCTTCTCTAGCTTCCAGAGGTAAAACTCATAAAAGCATGAGAACCCTTCTATGACTGGATCCCCAGGAGTTTTCAAGTCTTAGACTTGTCTACACTGAGCATCCAACAATTCATCAATTTCAGTTTATGTTTTCGTACCTTGTTGCTGGTTTCCCCAAAGGTTTCTCTACCTGGGGATAAGTTGTGATTCTATGTATTTGCCTGCCTAAGAGGTAGCTTAGGGGTGTTGCAGAGATTTGCTCTGTGACCTCACTTCTCTGCTGAATCTAAAAGAATTTGTTGATTTTTCAGTTTATACAGCTTTTTACTTGTTATAGCAGAATGCCCACTTCAAGCCGCAACCATGCTGGATTGAAACTATTGTTTTTTAGGGTTGTTACCACATATACCTTTTAAGCTACTGGAATAGTAGCTTGGCTATTGCACATTTTATAATTGTTGTTGCTTGACTTGTATAACTAGAGAATATTTTATTGGCTATAGAGCAATGCAGTGTCTAGAGACAAGGTAACGCTTTCCAGGACAGAAAAATGATCACATTTACTGATTCGTCTGTCATTAGGTAGATTTTTGTCAGTTTTCTGAGCTTTGGTTTCCAGTTCTTAAAATGATAACCACAAAGTTTCTTCCTGGTTGTGACTTTCATTGAATTCCTTGATTTTTGCCAAAACCTTTATAGATTTTTCTAACTTTAGATTGATATCTCTTAGCAGGACTTCTGTTTCTTCATCTTCAGTACATTGTTGTGCAAGTGGCTCTGAATTTTCCAAACTCCCTCTATGAAGTTTTAATATTTTTTGGCAATATTTGCTAAAGCATTTTTAATTCCTATGTACTTTTAGTTATCTGTTTTTTTTTTTTTCTTGGTGTTTGCTAACCAATTTGGTCACTGCTCAAATTTATGAAACTTTGGAACATTTTCTCAGCACAATAAATGAGAACTATTTATTTCCACTTTCAGGAGAGTTAGAAGAGCTCAATGATAAAAAATTTCTGTAAACATTTAACTGTCTGAGAGATGTTTTACTGTACTCTTCTATAATCAAGATGTGATTATTTGAATAATACCTAAACCAGGAATCGGTTTTATAATATTAGATAACCCCAAATCTTGCCTATAATCTAACCTAGGCAAACAAAAAATATGAGAAAATTTTGTTGACAATAAAATTAACAAGTGCATATTTAATACTTCTACTTAATAAGTACACAACTATCAAACTGCATGTTTTAATAACACTGACACTAGGTAAATTTTTCCTTAGGCTTTTCTGATCTTATCTGTAAACAGCAGATACATGCATTAAAGGTTATTAACATACCAGTCATATTGCAGTACACAAGAAATGGTCCCAGGGGGCCACTTCCATCCGCATCAATGTAGTAAAGCCCAGAAGGGTTCCCTTTGTGTTTGTAGGCTTCGCAGGACTGCTCATAGAGAGCTGAAGGAGAATATCATCCATCAGAAACAGAACAAATCCCTCAAGATTTTAATTAGTATCCAAAAGGTTTCCATTTCTGAATTACAGACATATGACAAATATTATCTGACATTGTTTTATTAATGTATATGACATTATATTTAATGAGATGGAAAAAATGTAATTTTTAAAAATAAAGGTATATTTATTAACAAGGGAGAAGGAAATTACCAAAATGAATTAAATGTTGAAGCTGTAAAACGATGAATAAATATTTTGTATATTGTATATTTCTAAATAGGGGAAGAAGGATATAGTGTAGTGGTGTTTACAAATAGAGGTGTGGTTGCAGTGGGAATATGATACCATCTTCAGTTGATAGTCTTTTAGCAATGTCTAGAAATTATATTTTCTCTACATAAATGTTCTTATTTGCTTTTAAATAAAGAAGCATGAAAATTCAGAAGTAAAGTGTAAAAAGATTTGAAAAGATAATACAAGGAAACCTTTGAATCCAAATTCTATGTGCTGTTGAAGGATGATTTTTTCCAAACTCGTGGCATCTATACTTCAGAATTAAGTGCTGTAATTAAAGAAGACACTCTCATTTTAACTGTAATAACTGAAGTACATTAGTTTTACCATAACTAAACTATCTAATTAACATGCTGTAAAGCATTTTAAATTATGTGTTAATTATATCCTCTGCTTACTTAAAAACAACTTATTAATGAGGATTTTAAAGAGATAAATGTAATTTACAAACCAGAAAACTCTCCTTATTAGAAAATATTTAAAATTGATTTGAAAATGCAGTTTCCTTAAGTATTGTACAAATGACAACTCAAGACAACTGAAACTCAAAATAGGAGAGAAAAAAATTTCTTGAAAGATATTCCTATATAAGATAAAATTATTGTAGAATATTTTTATTATGAAAGTAAATGTCTTACCAAGTGCAAGGTATGGAATTAACATCTGCAGGTAATGGACATGTTAATGTTTAGCATAAGTTTAAAAGGAAGATGAGCACAGTGACTTGCTGACTGGCAGGAAAGCATTCATTGGAAGAAGTGGAAGGGTGATAATGGTTTCTGGAAGAAACTACATGAGAGAAACTAACCTTGATGGACCTTCTCATTAGAGCACTAAAAGTATCAACCTCTCCTGCATTGGTACATTTTGGCATCTTAACATATAAGGTTAGAGACGACAAATGGAGTAAACAGATGCAATATAAGGAAAAATAAGCAATCATATAGGAAAGAAAAAGGAAAACTATTATGCCATTATAAGAAGGGCATTTCCCCATTGACGGAATTATTCACACTTTCATAAATATTCATTGAAAAAACGTCTTCAAACACTTAACGCAAAACCCAAAGACAGATATGAGAGTTAATTTTCTCTCACTTCACAAAATAGGACAGGTGCAGAACTGTTTTGTTGCTAGGGAAAAAAATCTTAAAACTAAGCAAACGTAATATAAATGTGCCAATGGTCAAACAGGAGTTGTTCCGCAGCAAATTACCCTATTTCAACAATGTTCTTTCACATTTTCGTAGATGGATGGCTTTTCTGTCATTCTTTCCTTTTTTGCCACTCATTATACATTTATTTTAGTAGATACATATATTTATAAATGGTTCATAGAATCACTCAAATTATTAACAGTGGTTAGATTCGGATACAAGGTAGGTTTAGATGGGAACAAATACTGAGGAGAACTGATTAGGAGAACTGCTTTATGTGACTTGTTTGACTTTTTATTTTTATTTTTTAGTAAACTACCATTTATTTCCTTTTTTTTTTTTGAGAGACAGTGTCACTATGTCACCCTCAGTAGAGTGCCTTGGTGTCTCACAGCAACCTCAAACTCTTGGGCTTAAGCGATTCTCTTGCCTCAGCCTCCCAAGTAGCTGGGACTACAGACACCTGGCCATAACCCCTGGCTATTTTTTTGGTTGCAGTTGTCATTATTGTTTAGCTGATCTAGGCCAGATTCAAACCCACCAGTCTTCGTGTATGTGCTGGCACCATAACTAGTATGCTATAGGTGCTGAGCCTTTTTTGACTTTTTAAATGACAATGTACACATGTCCTAAGTGTATAATTATTCAAACCAAAAATAACCTATTATAACTAGGTGTGGCAACCTAGCCTCATGCTCAATGGCTTGGTAAAATTACACCTTTGCTTAGAGTATGTTTTTGAAAACCACAACAGAGTCAATCCAATTATTAGATCAGATTGACATTTGAAATCCTTTTTTCAATCTTCTGATATTTTCCTTCTGAATTGCTTAGAGTTGTGTTTTGATTACAGTGAACAACCAAGCATTAACACAACTCATTCATTAAAGGCCACATGAAAGAGATGATGCTGTTTATGGCAGGGGCACAGAAGGGTTACCTAGCAATGCACAGGACAGAAAGCATCTGCTTTATGTAAGATATTCTGCTTGGAGGATAGAAGATACACGGAAGTATAAGATCTGGTTCCTGCACCAGTTCTATGATCTTCTCAAGACATCTAGCCTCTGGTTTTAGAGGACACCCAACTCCCTGAAAAAATGGATATGGCTTTAGAAACAAGATCCTTCTGGTACTAAGATCATATTTGACATTTTAGCCTATAACAGAGTTGGCCAGATCTTTTGCAGAACTGAGCTCTGAGTTCTCATTTAGATTCATTTGCATGTGTAAACTTGAACTTTACCTTGGATGTGAGAACAATGTAACCTAAAAATTTGTACCCTGGTACTAATTTGAAATAAAAAAAGAAAAGAAAATTAGGGAGCTAAAAAAAATTCACACCCTTCCTTTTTTCTATAATTTTTGTGAAAATCAAATCAAATAAGTTTTATGGAAGAGTTCTTAAAATTTTCAGGTAGGATCACAGTGTGAGCAGTCAGCGGTGGAACTGAGGACTATACATCTATTTTCTTTAAGACCCAGGGATGGGGGAACGACTTCCTAAGAAGTTTCATAGAAATGTCATTGCAGACACACAAAAGATGAAGTAAATCTTAAATGTTAAAACAAAATACAAAACCAACAGAAAAAAAGGGGCTTTTCAGAATTCTGTCATGTTCTAATTGTTAACAAGCTAGAGATCAATAAAATGGCATGGCCTTTAAAATAGAGGATAATTCTTCAATAAGACAGATGGTTTGTAATATAGAAGAGGCAGTAGAGAAGCATTATAATACAGCATCTCTTAGATATCATTCTTACAATTCATATACAGCTGAAGCACATGAAGTTGGTTAAAACAGACTCCTGGGCCCCATCCCAGAGATGCTGATTCAGCAGGCTTGGGTGAGACCTGAGATTCTTTATTGTAATGAGTTCCCTGGTGGCTGTGATGCTTGCCCATCTGAGGACCACCCTTGGGCATGCTAGAGCCAACTGCCTTAGCTCAACTCCTTATCATGCCACCAACCAGCTGCATGTCATGTTACTTAACTTCTTTCTGTCCTCAACTCTGAAGTGAAGATACTAACAGTACTTTCACCCTAGAACTGCTTTTGGGTTAAATTCATGCAAAGCACTAGAGGAGGAAAGCATATTTAAGTACTCAATAAATGTATACTTTTGGTATTATTAACTTTACAATCATCATCAAAGATAATCACAGTTGTAAGAGACCTTAAAGGTTATCTAGATTCTAGCTGATATCTAATTGCCTCTTCTAAAACCCTACCATGTAGCATTCCTAGTTTGTGATTTTTTGAAAAAAATCTTTAATGTTATTACACTGACTGGCAACTGTTTTTTTCACCTTTGACTGAAAAGATTCTTAGAATTAAAAGTATGTCCCAGCTCAATCAATGGAAAAAATCTTACATCATGCATTCTTGATTTAAATTTAGTTTTCACCCTTTGTATCTCATTTTCATATACTTACTTTCCTATTGCTACCCAGCTTCTTTTTTCTATACTACATATGTCTGTGTATTACCGCAACACTCTTGTATTTAATGAGGCAATGGATTAAAAATAAATAGGAAATTAATTAGGTGCCAAAATACCTCATCTGATGTGTTTGCATGTTTCAGATGTGCAGATACACATAAACAACTAATGAAAATGAAATGACAAAGAAATTATAATGGAAATGAGGGCAATGAGGCACAAGGCTTACGGGAGTGGCAGGTCTCGCCTGTGTAGCCTGTGCCCAGACAGTCACAGGAGAAGGTGTTCCAGGACTGGGAACATTCACCGCCATGCTCACAGAAGTTGGGCAAGCACCTAAAAGAAAAAGAAAAACAAACAAACAAACAAACAAAACAGGTACAACTGCTATTTCCTTTTTCAATCGTCATTAAGTATTTATTTACTAAAAATAGGTTCATGCGACAAAACAGTGTGTCAGAAAACTCCATAGAACAGGAGACTACTGAGTCTGCTGTCAAACTTCTCTGATGATACTGATAAATTTTAGATAAATATATGCATGCATGTTTTCAACACATTTTTCTTTTTGCCCCAAGATATACAATGATAACTTCATATGTGCCTAGAACAATGAATTACATGTATAAAATTATAAAATTTGCTATGCTCCATTACTACACTGTGAAATAGGAGAGGCAGGGAGGGAGAGCCGGAGGGTAAGAGAAAGGAACAGGAGCAGCTTTAGTCACATAGTTGACATAGGTTCAGGAATTTTGAAGAACATTTAATTTAGGTCACCTTGTTGTTACCTTTTAGATTTAGAATGAGCAATCAGTTATTGGAAGATTTAAAACTATAAAGATGTCAATATTACCTAAAGCAATCTATGTACAAATTCAGTGCAATCTCGATAAAAACCCCAATGGTTTTTTTTTCTTTTTCTTTTTTTTTTGCAGAAATAGAAAAATCTATCCTAAAATTCATAGGGAATTTCAAAGGACCAAGAATAGCTAAAACAATCTTAAAAAGAACAAAGTTGGAAATCTCTCACTTCCAGAGTTCTGTGTGAAGTTGGGGTGGCTGTACTGGGGGGGGGGGCGCCCCCCCCCCCCCCCCACCCCCCCGCGGGGGGGGGGGGGGGGGGGGCGCGGGGGTCGTGCCCCCGCAGCGTTTGGGGGGGGGGGGGGGGGGGGGGGGGGGCCCCCCCCAGTACAGCCACCCCAACTTCACACAGAACTCTGGAAGTGAGAGATTTCCAACTTTGTTCTTTTTAAGATTG